>PVJO010015836.1:0-43799 GCA_004026905.1 Hystrix cristata | reverse complement strand
TGCCATTTTTACTTCTTCGTCTGAGAAATGTTTATTCATTTCAGATGCCCATTTTTGGATAGGGTCTTTAAATTTGGGGGGGTTGATTTTTTTGAGTTCTTTATATATTCTGGATGTTAGACCTTTGTCTGAGGGGCAGCTGGCAAAATTTTTTTCCCACTCTGTGATTTTTCACCCCACTCTCTTAGTAATTTCTTTTGCTGTGCAAAAGCCTCTTAATAGGATGTGGTCCCAAGCATTGATTCTTTGTATTGTTTCCCATGCAGTCTGGGTTCTGTTCATAAATTTTTTTCTAACCCCTATGTCTTCAAGAGTTCTGCTTGTTTTATTCTCCATGAGATTTATTGTTTCTGTTTTAATGTTTAGATCTTTGATCTGGTTTGATTTTAGCTTAGTACATGGCAAGAGACATTTATCTAGTTTTAGTTTTCGGCATGTGGTAAGCCAACTTTTTCAGCGCCATTTATTAAAGAGGCTTTCTTCCAGTGAAGGTGTTTGGTTCTTTTGTTGATGAGATATTTGAATGTGTTTGGAGTTGTTTCTGTATCTTCTAACCTGTTCCATTGGTCCTTGGGTCTCTTTGTGGCAGTACCATGCAGTTTTTATCACAGAAGCTTTAGAGTATAATTTTAAGTCAGGGATTGTGATGTCTCCTGCCTTATTCCTGTTGCCTAGGATTGTTTCTGCTCTTCTTGGTCTCTTCTGGTTGCAGATAAATTTCATTGATTGTTTTCTGTAATTCTGTGAAGTATGTTATTGGTATTTTGTTTGGAATTGCATTAAGTCTATGTAGTAATTTAGGAAGTATGGCCATTTTCACTATATTGGTTCTTCCTACCCACGAACATGGGATATCTTTCCATTGTCTGAAATCTCTTTCGATTTCCTTTTTTACTGTAGTTTTCAATGTAAAGGTGTTTTACTTGTTTTGTTAGATTCCTAAGTATTTCATTTTTTTTGATGCGATTGTGAAAGGAATATCTTCTGTTATTTCTTTCTCAGTGAGTTTGTTATTTGTATATTCCTATACAATAGCATTCCTTGCTATTGACTTTTGGGTGTTGACTTTGTATCCAGCTATGTAACTCAATTTAGTTATTAAATCTAGAAGTTTTTTGGTGGAATTCTTGGGGTTGTCTATGTAGTGTATCATGTCATCTGCAAATAATGATAGTTTAACCTCTTCCTTTCCTATCTTTGTTTCTTTTATTTCTTTCTCTTGCCTGATTGCTCTGGCTAATGTTTCTAGAACTATATTGAATAATAGTGGTGATAGTGGACAGCCTTGTCTTGTTCCAGATTTTAGTGTGAAAGCTTCAAGTTTCTGACCATTTAGTGTGATGTTGGCCGTTGGTTTGTCATAGGTGGCTTTTATCAGATTTAGATATAGATCGCCTATTCCTAATTACTGTAGGGTTTTTATCATGAATGGGTGTTGGATTTTGTTGAATGCTTTTTCTGCATCTATTGAGATGATCATATGATTTTTGTCTTTGATTCTGTTGATATGGTGTATTACATGTATTGATTTGTGTATGCTAAACCATCCCTGCATCCCTGGGATGAATCCTACTTGGTCGTAGTGTATAATCCTCTTGATAATCCATTGCATTCTGTTTGCTAGTATCTTATTGAGAATTTTTGCATCTGTGTTTACTAGGGAAATTGGTCTGTAGTTCTCTTTTTTGGTTGGATCCTTTTCTGGTTTTAGTATCAGCGTAATACTTGCTTCCAGGAATGATTTTGGAAGTACTGCTTCCTTTTCAATTTCATTAACGAGTTTGAGGAATAGTGGTATTAGATCCTCTCTGAATTTCTTGTAGAATTCAGCTGTGAAACTGTGAGGACTTGTGCTTTTCTTTGTTGGTAGGTTTTTAATGACCTCTTCAATTTCAATGGCTGATATTGGGTTATTTAGAATATTTATCTCTTCTTGATTCAGTTTTGGTAGTTCATATGTTTCTAAGAATCTGTCCATTTCTTCAGTGTTTTCCAACTTGTTTGAGTAAAGGTTCTTGAAATACCTGCTGATGATCCGTTGGATTTCCATAGAGTCAGTTGTGACTTCACCCTTTTCATTTTTTATTGCATGCATTTGGGTCTCTTCTTTCCTTTTTTTGATAAAATTGGCTAAGGGTCTGTTTATTTTATTTAATCTTTAAAAGAACCAACTCTTTGAGTCGTTGATTCTTTGTGTTGTTTTCTTAGTCTCAATTGCATGAATTTCAGCTCTAATCTTCATAATTTCTTCTCTTGTATGAGCTTTTGGTTCTTCTTTTTCTAGATGTTCGAGGTTCAACATTAAGTTGTTTATATGAGCTCGTTCTCTTTTCCTGATGTGGGAGTTCAATGCACTGAATTTCCCTTGTAGTACTGCTTTCATTGTATCCCATAGGTTCTAGTATGTTGTATTGGCCTTATCATTAAACTGTATAAATTGCTTAGTGTCTTCTTTAATTTCTTCTGTGACCCACCTGTTGTTCAGAAGGATGTTATTTAGTTTCCACGTGTTTATGTGGTTTTTTTGGTTTCTGTTACCATCAAATTCCAGTTTTATTGTGCTATGGTCTGATAGTATGTATGGTATAATTTTAATTCCCTTACATTTACTTAAACATGCTTTATGAGCTAGTATGTGGTCTATTTTGGAGAATGTCTGATGTGCAGCTGAGAAGATTGTGTATTCTGCTGCTGTGGGGTTAAACAGTTGGTTTACATCTGCGAAGCCCATTTGTTTGCAGATTTGATTCAGTTCTGATATTTCTTTGTTTATTTTTTGCCTAGTTGATCTGTCTATTTGTGACACGGGGGTATGAAAGTCTCCCATTATCATTGTGTTAGTGTTTATTTGGTCTTTCATGTTCCTTAATATTTGTTTTATGTAGTTAGGTGCACCTCTATTTGGTGCATAAATATTAATGATTACTATTTCTTCCTTTTGGAGTTTTCCCTTGAGAAGTATGTAGTAACTTTCTTTGTCCCTCTTGATCAGTCTTGGTTTGAAGTTCACTTTGTCTGAGATTAGGATAGGTACCCCTGCTTTTTTTCTGGATTCCTGTTGCAGGAAATACTGTTTTCTATCCTTTGATTTTAAGTCTATGAATTTCTTTTTGAGTTAAATGTGTCTCTTGTATGCAGCATATTGATGTATCTTGTTTCTTGATCCATTCTGCTGGTCTGTTTCTTTTGATTGGTGAGTTAGAGACCATTTCCATTGAGGGTTGCAGCTGTTATATATTGACTTATCGTTGTCATAGATCTTTTCTGTTGTTGGTTCTGTGTTTCATCTCAGTTTAACTACTTGTCTTGCCTGGTGGATTATTATTTATTAGTGTCCTTGTAATTATAATTTCCTTTTTCCTTTTCTAGGATATCCTCCAAATATTTTGTAGATGTGGTTTGGAGGTCATTAATTTATTGGGTTGTTCTTTGACATGGAAGTATCTTACTTCATTGTTGAATTTGAAAGATAGTTTGGCTGGGTACATCATTCTGGGTTGGAGATTATTTTCTTTGAAGGCTTGAAATATTTTGCTCCAGGATCTCCTGATTTAAGGGTTTGTGTTGAGAAGTCCACTGTGATTCTGATGAGTTTACCTTCATAGGTGACTTGTTTTCTTTTCTTCTAACAATTTTCAGTATTCTGTTCTTTTGTTGAATTTCTGAAATCTTGATTATGATATGTCTTGGTGTAAATTTATTTTGGTCATGGGTAATTGGGGTTCTATATCCCTCACTTATCTGTATGTCAAGTTCTCTTCTCATGCTTGGGAAGTTTTCTGTCATTATTTCTTTTTTTTTTTTTGAAGACAATTTATTTAGAGGACAGTTTATTTAAAAGTGGTGAAAAATGGGGAAAAGGAGATGATAGATAGCTACTCGACGAGTAGGGAGCATTCAAAAGCGAAATACTCCTCTGTCATTATTTCTTAAATAATCTTTTTATACCCTTGGCACTGTCTCCTTTTTCATTCACTCCATTTAAACTTATGCTGTTCTTTGCATCATCTTGCAGTTGTTGTATTGATTTCTCATAGTCTCTAGCTATTTTTAAGAAGTTTTCCTTTTCATGGTCATGAACTGCAGTACTGTCGTCTACGTCTGAGATTCTGTCTTCGCCTTTATTTAATCTACTGCGTATACTTTCAAGACAGTGTTTGACTTCTTGGACATCTGTTTGGATCTGCTTCATGTGTCCCATTTCTTTTCTGAGTTTAGTGGTCAAATTTTCCTAAACTCTTCTGTTTTTTTAATCTGTGTCTACTCTAAACTCCCTAAGCAGGTCTTTCATCATGATCATCATCTTTTTCTTAACTTGGCCAATTATTTCTAATGTGATGTTCTCTATAACCTCAGCCATCTGTTTTTTAATTTATGCTATTATTTCTGAAAGTTTGGTTGAGTATTTTCTGATTTCCTCTATTTCATTGTCCTCTGGATTTGTTCTGGGTGGGCTGGGGGTCTGGGGTTGTATTTTACTTCTGGGTGTCATCATTTTCTTTGTACCTATATGTATTTCCTGCCTTTTAGTTTTAGTGTTGATTTTTATGTTTTGTTTATAGGAGGCTACTTGAAGACAAATTTTAATGCTCTCCAAGGACAAGTCTGTTCCTTTAGTGTCTTCTAGGTATATGTGGATCTTGGCTTCTGTGTCTCTCTTAAAACCCCGGACTATGTTAATGATTATTACCTCAGATAATTACAGTATTACCATTTGAGAAAGTACAACTGGTTATAACCTGTATAACATCCTTGTTATACTAGTATATTAGCAATAGCAGTAGCATTAGTTACATTCATGAAAGTGACCCACTGGTAACTATTAACTTTGTATCTTTACCCACAGGAGCCAAGTCAACACAGTTATAAAGCAGAATCCAATATAAACCAGGAATTTGTATGTAGCAGTTTCCTATCAGTAAAGTGGTTTTTACCCTGTGTGTAGGGGGGGATAATGAGGGATAGGGAAAAGTTACAGATGTCAATGAAGAGAGTTTTAGTAGATGCAAGACTTAAGGATAAAAGGATGTTACTTATACTTTGGGAAACTTGAGTAGATAGTTTTGGAAGAGTGAAGGGTGGGAGTAGTGGGTCAAACCATGTAGAATCTAGACAATATTCACTCATATGAAAAATGAAAGGGAGAGAGAAAACGAAAAGAAAAAGAAAAATCAGAGCATTTGATTAAGGAAGGCATGATCTGAGCAAGGCAGGAGTCTAGAAAAGTAAAAACCTAAATAACAACAGCAAGAAAGAACAGGTAGAAAAGAGAATACATCAGGCAGGTAACAGAATGAATAAGAGAAAGCAAAAATAAAAGGAGAAACAAAACAAATATGTACGTATGTTATATATATGTATACATATAGTGGGATTTCTCTGATGTCCACCACTCTGTGGAGATGCGCAGGCCAAAATCTGATTCTGTGCTTGTTAGCCCTGCCACATCTGCAGTGATTAGTGCTGGGTGCTGTGTTGATCCTGGCCTCCAGGCGTGGAGTCTGGGGTAGTTTTCAGACTGCAGCTCTCTGGGAGATCCTTGGTAGACTGCCCACGTCTCCTTTTCCTTTATGTCTCTAAAACTTTCCTCAGTGGCATGGGCATTGTTGGCTCTACCAGATAGTGATGGCTTGGATCAGAAGAGAAATGTTAAAGAGAGAGAGGGAGAGAGAGAGAGAAAGAGAGAGAGAGAGAAAGAGAGAGAGGGGCAACAGTGCCCTTTGTCCAAGATCTTCACTATATTACTTGAGTTTCACCCTGCTGGTGTGCAGGCAGAGCCAGGGCAGAACTGTGGCCCAAGAGGTTGCAGACAGGCTGGCTCAAACCTCTTGATCCCTAGCCTCTATTTTATAAATGAAGAACTTTTCTAGAAGATCCAATTTGACTTCTCTTTTATCTTAGTGGGTGGTTTGGTCATGTTCCCATTCCAAACTAGTAACTAGAATGAGAAAGGAGTTACCATGACTGACTTAGACACATTGTCTTGCTAAGTCAACCATAATGACCACCACCAGAGGCATGATTTTTCTTTAACTTTGAATTAGAAATACTGTAACTTTTCTATACTAGGGTTAAAATTCCCCATTGATTGCTAGCAATCTAGCAAAACTGCAATTACACACAGAGTCATAAAAATGAATTAGAATTGGTAATTGGCTCCTGTCCTTATAGCTCCCATTCACAAATTGGGCGGGCCAAATTCTTATTTTTGAGGAAGGGAGGGATGCAAGTGTAGGGAAGGATAAGATTCAGGAAGTTACTCAGAAGATATTTGGGAAGTTCTTAGGAAGTGGAGGCAAAAAACAATTCCCTATATTCTCAGTTTTCTTTCTACCCACCCTCTTTAGATCAGGTTGCTGAAATGTGTGCCAACCAACTAGGTATCCTGGAGTCACTGCCACTCTTCTGCCAATTCCAGCTCAATAAGAGCTCAGAGTTATCTTCACTGAAGTGTAAAGTAGTGTAGAGAACCATAACTAACTAATGGCAAAACTAGCTAGCTAATCATGGTAAATTTGAAATGGGCAGTCAGACTCCTAGGAACTTCTTGTTGGCCAAGTAGGCAGAATAACAACCATGCCTGGTTATTCACTGACCTCACAATAATGCAAAGTGCATTTTACTTGGCTGAATTTTTAGATTTCATTTATTGTGTTATGTCAGAGTTGTACCACATTTACTCTCTGTTCTTCATATTGGTAGTATGGTCCAGTGCAGAAAAGCTATGCTAAGTCATAAGTATTTTCCCTAGCTCAGGGATATTACTGATTCCTTTTGTTTGTTTAGAAATTCTGAACTGGGTGAAAGAACAGAGTAGAACAGAAGAAAGAGAATGGGCAGCAAGACACAAAAGTATAGAAGTTATGGAACACTGTCCTGGGAAAATTATCAAAGAGAAAAAGAGACTTTTAGACATTCCTTTCAAATAATCATAGTAAGAAAGAAACTGTAATTGACCATGTCTAAATACTGAAAATAAGAAAATTTTCTACCTAGTGAGGAAAATACATCACAGTGTTGTATTAGGATTCTCCAGCACAAAAGGATCAACAGGGCACATAAAGATGTATGGAAAGAGATATACTGTGAGGGATTGGTTCACAGAGTTACGGAAGCTGAGAAGTCTCATAATCCACCACAAACCAGGAAAGCTGGTAGCATAGTTTAATCCAAACCTAATGCCTGAGAACCAGGACAGACTCAGTCTAAATCTGAAGGCCTGAGAACCAGGAACACTGATGCCTGAGGGCAGGAGAAGATAGATTTCCCAGTTGAAAAAAGAGAATTTGAATTCATTCTTGCTCTGTTCTGTCTAGGCCCTTGATGAGTAGAATATTGCACACTCACATTGGTGGGGTCTATTTTCTTTGTTCAGCATAGTGTCTCAAATGTTAACCTTTTCTGAAAACACTGCACAGACTCATCCAGAAATAGTTTTACCAGATATCTAGGCAAGTTTTATGCTACCAAGTTGTTGCATAAAACTAAGAGGAATGGGGGTTGGGGATTTAGATCAGTGGGGAGCGCTTGCCTAGCAAGCACAAGGTCCTGAGTTCAATCCCCAGCACCCCACAAAACAAACAAACAAACAAACAAAAAACCCTAAGAGGTCAGGATCTAAATAAGCTAGACTGTCTAAACGATGCAGCAAAAAGTAACTGGGTAACGATGGCGTCAAAGTACTGTAATGAGTTAATTTGTAACAAAATGTTCTTTTCCATATATTGTTTTTCATATCAGTAAAGTATATGATTTTTACACTGCTGCAAAACAAATAGAATAGAAGTTATGGTACATAATTTATGTAGCTGATTTCATGTTTGTTCATTTTTTTAGGGTTTTAATGATTCTTTTAAAATTACTTTGAGTCAGGCATGGGTAGCACTACTAAGTTAGACAGTAATTCTACATTTAACCTTTTAAGAAACTGCCAAACTGTTTTTCCAAAACCAGGTTATAGACACAACAACAACAACAACAACAACAACAACTACGGGCAAATATCTTTGATGAATATAGATATAAAAGTGCTCATCAAAATACTACAAAACCAAATCCAACAGCACATTAAAAGGACTATTCACCACAATCGAGTGGGACTCATCCCAGGGATACAAGAATGGTTCAATATATACAAATTAATGAATGCAATACACTATAACATCAGACCAAAGGACAAAAAATCATATAGTTTTTCAGGAGATCCAGAAAAGCCATTTGATAACATTTAACATCTCTTCACGATAAAAATGCTGAGCAAATGAAATACAGAAGGAACTGACCTAAACATAAAATAGGTCATTCATAATAAACTAATAGCGAACATCACACTGAATGGGGAAAAGCTGAAAGTTTTCGCTCCAAGACCTGGAACAAGATAAAGAAAGGATATCCATCTTCCTCACTGTTTTTCAATGTAATTCTGGAAATCCTGCTAACACAGTCAGGCAAGAAAAAGAAATAAAGGGCATCCAAACAGGAAAAGAAAAAGTCAAATCATTATTGTTTGCAGATGACATGGTTTTACATAAATAAAACCTCAAATAAAACTCCATCAAGAAAACTATAAGAAGTAAAACATGAATTCAGCAAAGCTGCAGGACATAAAATTAACATATAAAAATCAGTAACATTATCATATGCCAATAGTGAATCATCTTAAATAGAAATAAAAAAGCAATTCCTTTTATAGTAGTTAAAAAGACTTTGCAACAAATTTAACCAAAGAGGTAAAAAAATCTCTACAATGAAAATTATAAAACATTGATAAAAGACATTGAAGAGAACACAAAAATGTGGAAAGACATTTCGTGCTCATGGGTTGAAAGAATCAATATTGTTAAAATGTCGACACTACCTAAAGCCATCTATAGATTCAATGCAATTTCTATCAAAATACCAATGACATTTATTTTACAGATCTAGAGCAAGCAAACAAACAAACATCAACCAATGAACCAACCAACCAACCAACCAACCAGCCAACCAAAAACTCAACCTGAGCAAACCTGCTTATCCAAAGCCAACCTGAGCAAAAAGAACAAAGCAGGAAGCGTTTCACTGCCTGACTTCAAAACATCTTACCTTTTTTGGCAGTTTTGGCCAGATAAATAAGGGAATTTTGCAGAAAGCTTTTCTTTGTGTGGGAATGGGAGAAACAAGGGAAGTGAGAGAAATTTTACATCTGAGGTAGTTTTTATAAGGTCTCTCAGCAGATCTAAGCATCATTCACTGGAGTATCATTTTCTGAGCCACTAGAGCCAGTAGGGTAAACATGAAGTTAAAATGAAACAGGAATTCAGAAAATAGTATATTTATAGACTAAAAAATATAGAAAAATATACTACATAGTATAGAAAAATACCTAATATGCATATATACTATGTTTTCTATATAGAGAATAGATACTGTACTGGAAATTAGTATATATCATATACCAAAAACAATGTATAAAAACTGATAGATATGAATAACATATATAAACCCCCCAAACTTGGAAAGGTCAACAGAGGGTTAAAACTTGCCACTCCAGAACATAGAATTTTAGGGATTTTTAGAGTTTGGTGAAACTAGGCAAGAGTTGTGATTAGTAGTCACCTGAGGACCAGTAAATAGCAAGTAAGAGATGGAGCATTGTTTAAGTAAATAACCCCCCCCCCCCCGAGCACACAGAAAGAAAGATGTGCATAGAAAAAGGGGAGAGAAAGGGACCACAGTGTTATTATTGAGGGTGCAAGAGAGCAAATACGACCCATCGTTACCCCGTGTTAGGTTTATAGCTGAGACGCCTATAAAGAAAAACATAAACTTTTTTAACATAGGTTTTATGCGACACAAAGCTTTCAGAAGGGAAGGCCTAAAGAACAGTTTTCTGCTCACATTGATGAGGAAATAGGATTTGAGAAATGGGGGTAATAAACTGGGACAACCCAACAAGATCTGTTTGTTCAGTTTCTTTTCTGTGTGTCCCAATGTGACGTTCTTTTCCTTTAGAAAGCAAACGAATATCTTATGACCTACTAAAGAGGAAGGTCAGATAATTCTTTTATGGCTCACTTCAGGGTGGGAGAAAGTCAGAGAGTCTTTCCTGTTTCTGCTGTTTCCTCAAACGCCAATGTGCTGTAACTTGGGGTACTGTCCTTGAGCCCCATAAAGGGATATTTTCAGAGATGTTTTAATAGGGACAGCATTGGCCTACCTGGTTATTCGATCACTTAGTGATAAAAAGATGGAATGTTCACATTGCCAGAATTCACTCTTACGTATATACTCGATTCTTAATACCAAGAATTAATAGCATTTCTCTTACCTTTGAGCACAGTTAGTTCATAGGACTCGGAAGTGTGCAACAAGTTAATTATTACTGAGATACTGTGTATTTCTTAGTACCATAAGTCTAGTCATGTGATCAGACTTTGCAGGTGCTTCTGCTATATTCTGAAAGGAGTTGGGACCAATGAGAACTACGGGAAACTTGTAACCCAATGAAAAGAGCCCAAGTGCAGTTCGCCTAACAGCAACACAGACTAGTACTTTTGTCTTTGTTTGCACCCTTTTCCCAGCTTTTAGGTCATTTGAAGTAGTAGTTAGAAACATGTCATTTCACACCAGACCTTGCAATTTTTTTTCAGGCACAGAAGAGAAAATTCTCTAAATCGCTTGTTCAGTGTACATTGAAGAACTGATGTTCGCAGTGTAGCTGATAGCTAGTGGAAATGAAATAATCTGTATTGACACATTTGGAAGTTTCACATCTTTTCCCACTTACCATGCTAATGTGATAATTGCTAGACTGATGATTTTTCCAGTGACACATCTCCCTTTGTCAATATTTAAACCTGTGTATAGAAAGCTTATCTGACACACCTGGCTAATTTTCACTTCATTTAAAAATAAATGAAACATGTTTAGCTTGCTGGGTTAGGACAGAGAGAGAGAGAGAGAGAGACTTCATAATTTTTTTTTTCAAAATGCCTCTATAATAATAAAGCTTATATAAAAATTAATTTTCTTCCCTAAATATATTGGATCAGATTTAAAATCTTAGCTGAAGTATGTGTGAAGATCATCTTAAGGATTTCAAAGCTTCTTATTTACTTTATTTACTTCATTTTTTCTTTGGAAAGCGGCAGGTTTTATTTTGCATATGGATTCCACTGGCAGCAGCTGCTGCTACCCTGAGGTATTTGCCAGGCTGATAAAATGGTTAGTGCTAAGCACCAGAAACGCTCCTTTTCGAAAACCTAAGGTGAACGGAGATCTTAAACAGTGTTCTGATTGACTTGTCGTCATCCTGCTTTTCTTTGTGATGGTGGTGGGGTGAGGGTTGATGTTCCTTGCACTCTCTCCTTTTCCTTTTCATAAATTTAATTGCTGTTTAAAACATTAACTTGGCTTTCTGTTGAAAGTAGAGTCACATTGATAGTAACTAGGTAAACTATCTCGCTAGGTGTTTCTAGTTTCTGAAAACTGCTTCAGAAGTGTCTTACCCGCTCTTCCTTTTCTGCAGCTAATAACTTCCTAGCCTTCTAATTTGCTGGTATTTATTATCTCTGTATTACAGCTTAGTCATTCTGTCAGAGTTGCTATCTTTCTTTCTTGCATTCTTGCTGAAAGTAACAACAAATGTGACACAATGGAAGCAAGCATGCAAACCGCAGTGAAAACTAGAAAACCACTTTCCCAAGAATTCCACATCACATCATAGATTTTATTTGCAAATATTTAGAATAAAAAGCATTGTTAAGGTATATTGAGATCTTTCTCCCATCTCCTTCTAGATTCAATTATAAAATAAAGCACATCCTTTTTCTCCTTACTTGATCGTAAACTGAACAAGGTTGTTTAAAATCTCTGAAGATTTGGAGTAGTAGCTCAAAAAATGAATATTATTTTTATTGAGCCAAAGTATAAGATATTCCAAAACTAATGCTATAAGTTATAAAGTTGGAATCATACATTTAAAGTAGGTGACTAACTTTCACTAGTTATTTTAGGAAGTCACCTACAAAATCTGACCAATAATTGTAACTTTGAAAGCAGAGGTAGTTAGCTAACTCAGGTTAGCCTAGAGCTATTTGGTAAATTCTCACTAGTTGTGTTCTTCAAAATATCCTGTGAAAAGACACTTTCTAAAGCAGGACCTGCATTTTTTTTTTCATGACAATGAAGTCAAATAATTAAAATTAGTGTGCACTTTAAAGCAACAGTTCTAATACTTCCCTTAACTTCATGGGCTTACATCTTTAATAGAAATAAAAGCCCAAGCATTTCTAATGAGTAAGACATGGTTTTCACTTTTGTGGCAAAACAAAACAAAACTGGTAATAAAACTGTAACCAGGGACTATTTAGAATAGATTTTCGATTGGAACATGACAGATCAAGTAATTAAGGAAGAATTAAAATGAAGTAAACACAAGAATTTTTAGAAACGAATAATAAGTAAAAAGCATGGCACAATTTGAATGAATTAAATGATGTGCCATATAGTGTTTTTCATATTCTTATAGAATATAATAGTGTTCTTTCTTTAGAAATGATCATCACTCTTCCTATAGGCAGAACTATGTGGGAACCCAAATGATCAAAAAAAGTTTCTTGGTGGGCAGGGTATCAAATAAACAGAATGAATTTTTAATGTTTAATAGCAGCAGGAAGACAGCCTGAATTGCTCTTCTTGGGGAAGATTGGCTTTATCAGTAGGACCATCATATTTGAGGACTTTGACTATTGTTCCCTCTGTCTTGGAAAATACTTAGAAAAGCTGTGTTGGCTGCTTAGTCCTACTTTCCAGGTTTTTTGTTTGTTTGTTTGTTTTTGTTTTGTTTTTTGCTTTCCCCTTTCCCAAGTGTTCTTGGTTTAGATGAGATGCACCATTTAATCAACGTGTAAGTACGGTATATGACATTAGGGCTCACGTTACATATTTACAGTATGCTTTGGTCCAGTTCATGCTCATGTTCCAGTTTAATCCTCTAGTTCTTTAACTGTGTGTCTCATCATCTGGAGGTTTTTAAATGCAGATTCCCAGGCCACCAATAAATATTTATTTTCAATGGTACTGGGATGGTTCCTGGAACGGATGACTCTGTTGCATGGGAACTGGGATAACACTTTCAAAAACATCGTTAGAGGGTATTTGAGGTTGAAGTTTTGAATATATGATAAGTTGATATGATTAAAAATATACTAGGTCTAAAATCTGCTTCCTTTCTCACCCCTTAAGAGGTGACTGTGGACCACTGGGATGCAACTTGTAAAATGGAATTAAATCTGACACCCATGAAGGGAGAGAGAAGTGAAGAATTTTGGGTGGGAAGAATGTTAACTGCAGCACAGTTACAAGGAAGGTCAGCCAGGGCGGTGGGGAGTCTGGCCAGAGAGGAACCTCGACTTGCTGGAATAGACTTGGTGTGGCCCCAGTCATGCTCCATCATTATCTAGGAGCAGCCTGTGGAAGTTGGCCTCAGCACAGATATGAGAGTAGAACCAGAAGGACCGTAGCTGAGCCCATAAGTCAGGTACCTTCTAGAACAGTAGCTCTGAGGGATGCAGTTCACGGCTGCCACACATCATTACTGGTTTCGTGTCAATATTTTCTCAGTATCCTTTTGTATACGTAGGCAAATACAAGGATATTCCCAATTTTCCTTCATTTGGCACAAAAGTTAGCATTCTAATGATTTCTCTTGGTGCCTTTTTCTTACTTGCTTTTTTCACCTAAATCTTGGGAGATCTTTCTATATTATTACATCTATGACTTCCTCAGTTCTTCTTTTGCAGTTGCCTGGTATCCTGTTGTTTGGCTGGACTATAGTTTTATATCTATTTAACTGGTCTTCCTAGCTGAAATTTTTTTTTTCATTTTTGACACTTACTTATTTATTTTTTATTTATTTTTGAGACAGGGTCTCTCTATGCTGTTCAGGCTGCCCTTGAACCCATGGTGGTCCTCTTGCCTCAACCTCCTGAGTGCTGGGACTACAGGTGTGTGCTGCCTGCCAGGTTCCCTGAAGAAAATTTTAGTTGTTTCCCCTCTAAACAGTACTGTTATGGTTAAACTTGTACAGACATCATCCTTGTACATATGGCAACATATCTGTGGGGTAGATTCTAGAAAGGGACTGCTGGGTCAGACGATAGAAGTCACTGGGATGGTTGTTGTCAGACTGCTCTCCACAGAGCACAAAGCCCATCAATAGGGTTCTACCAGTTTATACTCCTGGTGGGCAAGAGACCATTTCTCCACAGCATGGCCAAGTGCATGTTATCAAATATCTTCATTTTTGCAAATGTAAGTGAGAAATTATAATCAGTGTAGTTTTGTTTCGTATTTATCTTTTTATGAAGGATAAGTTTGCATGTAGATATTTGATATTCCTTTTCTTTGAGCTGGTGGTTCTTATACTTTGCCTGTTTTCCTATTGGGTTGCCTTTTACTTATTGATTCATGGGCATTTAAAAAATGTAAGGGAGATTAGTTATTTATGCTACAAGATGAAACTTTTCCAAGTTTCTTGGTTGTTTACTTTGTGTATGGTAGATTTTATATGTGGGAGGAAAATTCTTTTCTCTTTCACAGTACCCATATACAGTACTTAAAAAAGGTGCTTAAATTTGCCTATTATTTTGGGAAGGGGCTTATGCATTTTGAGTCATGTTAGGCAAGGCCTTCCCTATTCTCAAGGATATAAAGGAATTCTCTTAGGTTTTCTTCTGTTGTGTATATGATTTCATCTTTTACAGCAAAGTCTTGAATCTATTTGGTTTAAAGTGTGAGGTTTAAAAAAAAAAAAAGTGTGAGGTAGGAGTCCAACATAATTTCACCTTCCCCAGAATTTACCGTTTAACAGCATTTTACCTATGATCTCGATGTACTGCTTTTGTTATTTTTAAAGTTAATTATTTTATATATCTGAGTCTGTTTCTATTAGTCCCACTGATATACATATTTTTTATGTATTGGTACCATATTTTTTTAAATTTGAAGCTTTTTAGTATATTTTATAATTGGTAAGATTAATCCTCCCTCAGAACCCTTCTCTTTCATTGATTTCCTATTATTGTTTATTTTTTTAAATGAACTTTAGAATTGTTTAAAAACTCAAACAACAAAGAAAAACTTGGTGCACTGTTGGGATTCTTATAAATTAATAACTTACTAATTAGACTAATAAGTTAATTAATAAAGAATGACAACTTTATCACATTAACTCTTTGTGTTAATGAACATGATGTAGACTTCTTTATATTCTAATTGAGAATTCTATTTCTCTCTTTTCTAAGCTCTTGAGAATTACAATTCCCAAGCATTGAGCATTAACTGATCATTGGACATGTTAAAATATAATTTTCAAAAAGACTAAATTATGACCTTCATGGACATATACGATGAACACATATCAAATATTTCATTCACCTTATAATTAGTGAGAGAACCAGTAAGATGTTATATTAGTTTAAAGAGCTTTGTGGGGTTTTTTTTTTGTTTGTTTGTTTGTTTTGGTGCTGGGGATTGAACTCAGGGCCTTGTGCTTGCTAGGCAAGCATTCTAACCACTGAGCTAAATCCTCAGCCTGTTTTAAATGGCTTTGTGAGGCTACTTGTAGAAAATTTAATGGATTTCTGGGTTAGATACATATAAAATTATTTCATGTCTAACAGGACTCTTAAGTCTTTGTGGTCATCTCTGTTCTACTGACAGAGATTACTTGTATATTTACTGAACAAGACACCTACATGTCAACCTTTGCCCCTAGAAAATTGGAAAATAACCTAGGCATTATTACGGTTAAGCACAGCTTTACACTGAAAGAATGATCATCTCTTTAGGCCATTTCCAAGTTTTAGGTATATTTTTTTTCTGACGAACATGCCATTAAATAAGATGGTGGTCATTTTAAAATTTAGTATTTATTTTGGTTACAGTTTTTATTAAGTATTATTATTTTGCAGACAACATAGTTGAATTTCCTTTGATCATTTATTTTTCTTATGTGAATTCCTAGTGATGCCTCTTGGACAAAAAAATTAAGAAAGGCATTGCATTTGTTCAACAAGTATTTATTGTGGTGAGCCCTGCTCTAGTTTCTTAGGATATAGCTGTAAACAAAAAAGAGAAAGCCTATCTTCACGGGCTTTACGGTCTGTCTGGATGAGACAGACAGTAGACCCCAAAAGGTAATAATGTGTATGATGTGTAGGAAAAGAGAAAAATGGGGCAGAACACAGTTCATCAGGGGTGTGAGGAGAGGTACCCTGAGTTTCAATTTAAACAAGGCCATTAGGGTAGGTTTCAGTGACAGTGATATTGGAGTAAAGGCTTGAAGGAGATGGGGTAGTCAGTCACGTGGGAAAGCAAATTTTGGGCCAAAGTTGCAGTGTATTAATGTGCTAATGAGGGAACTGGCCAGGCCAGTGTGGAGAACAGCAGAGAACAATGTGTCTGAAGTAGGGTGCAGCTTGGATGAGGTTAGATACCTGGTCACACAGAATCTTGCAGCCCAGTCCTAAATTTGTGTTTTATTCAGAGGAAGAGGAGGAAATGAGTGATGTGATCCGACAAATTTGAGAGAATTTCTTTGGTTGTTGTGGTAAAAATAGATCTGTGGCGAGGGGGAAGGTGGAAATAGGACAACCATCAGGGAGGCGGAAATGAACCAGGAGAGAGATTTTAGTCTTTTGAATGATAGTGGTAGAAGTGGAGCAGGGAAGAAAAGGTTGGATTCTGGACATCTTCTGAAGGTAGAACCAATATGATTTGCTAGTGGATGGGGTGTGGTGAGTGATATGAGTAAAGAATGACTCCCAGTCTTTGGTTTGAGTCGCTGGAAAGATGGATTTCTCTCAGTGGGGATGGAGAGTGCTGTAGGTGGGACAGATTTGGTGGGATGAAGTCAGGGGCTCAGTTTAGAGCTACAGACCATGAAATGGCTGGTAGGTTCCCAAGTGGAGATTTGCCATAGGAATGAATTCTGAGTTCAGGAGTGAGGGCTGTGTTGAAGATGTAAATTTTAGAGTCAGTGAACTATAGTTGGGATGTAAAGCCAAGGGACTTGATGAAGAAGTATGGAACCAAGGCTTGGGACATGGAGTTCTCCAACATTAAAGAGGCAATTTTTTTCTCCTCTCCTTGTCCTCCCTCTCTTCCTCCTCATCCTCCCTTCTCCTCTTACTTCATCTCTTGCTTCTCCTTTTTTTCAGTACTGGGGATTGAACCCAGGGCCTTTGCACTGATCTATATCTCCAGCCCCTTTAAAACTTTTTAGACAGGATCTAACTAAATTGCTAAATTGCCCAGCTTGAACTTGGAATCCTCCTACCTCAGCTTCCCAGAGTTCTGGAATTATAGGCTATAGAGGTAATTTCTTGATACGACCAAGCAATCTGTGTTTGATTAGTGTTAACTCAGGTTTGACTGCCTTATCAATAGCGAAACCAAGCAGAGATTTTTGTACCAGTCATTGCTAACTAAAATTTAAACCAGACATATGGCAGATCAAATTCTTTTGCAATCTCAGTAAGTATATTTATAAGTAAGCAATTAACAAAAAATTCTTTCACGATAAACAATATTTTGTCATTTTTGTAGTAGCTAAAGAACTTAATAACTCTCATAGAGAAACATGTTCTGTGCTTAGTTTCAATTCCCATCATATTAAACATTTTAGACTCATCAGAGAACTATAGTAGATGTGTATTATATACCTTGACCTTTAGAACTCATTGTCTTAATGTTACACAGGTTCATAGATGCAATTACAGCATTGTACAGTCTCTGATATTTGATAGGCTTTGCAAAAAAGAGCTGGTAGTTAACAAAACCTCTATTATTTGTACCATATAATTATACTGACGGCATGGACTGTCTTTTTGGGGGAGGGAGGGTGAGTATGTGTAGTCTATATGCAGGTCCCTGATTTGGTCATGTTGAGCAGTTTTTGAAGGAGAGCCAAGCATGTTCTGGAGAAAGCAGGGGGCCTTGAAAACAGCTTACTGATTCATGTGGGAATTTCTTTTTTTCTCCTAAAAGATCAGCGTTCTCAGATGCCCATCAGTACAGGGCATGACAGCTTTGAAGGCCTTCCTGCTCTCCTGAGGATTGCTTTAGGGTTCCCAGACCACAGTTTTACTTATTGATTCTGCTAAGGAACACATCTTCAAATAATTAAAACAGTCTTCTTCTATCCATTAAAAACTTTACGTACATGTGATTTTACTTTTTAACGTTCATGTTATAGCAACATAATAAAAAATTATAGAGATAATGATGAGGAAAAGACATTTTTGCTGCTATAATTACTTTAGAGTCCATAAATTTTATATTAAAATTCGTAATGAAGATAGAAGTCGACTATTGCATAGTCCTATTTATTTCGAGTAGATACTGAATACATTTTAAAGCTGAATTCCTAACTGGAATTAATTTCTACGGTTATTATCCATCCCGTTATCTGAGTTATATACTGAACTATGTCCTTCCCAAATTCATATATTGAAACCCTAAACCCCAGTGTGACTGTATTTGGAGACAGGACATATACGGGGTAATAAAAATTAAATGAGGTCATAAGGGTGGGGCCTAATCCAGCTGGACTAGTGTCAGCATAAAGCGAGGCAGAAACCAGAAGGCACAGGTGCTTACTCGTTCCTTCCTTCTTTCTCACTCGCCCTCCTTTTCCCTTCTCTTTCTCCACAGAAAAGAGGCTGCGTGAGAACAGAAGACAGAGGTCTGCAAGGCAGGAGGAGAAGCCTCCCTGGGAACCAACCCTGATGGCACCTTGACCTGGAACTTCCAACTGCCATAACTGTGAGAAAAGAAATTTCTGTTGTTTAAACCCTTCAGTCTGTACATCATGTTATGGTGACCCAGGCAGAATAACATCTCTTGTTTGCAATAATTATTTATTTATTTATTTATTTATTTTTAGACAATCTCCTTTTTTATTTTTAAATGCTGGGGATCGAACTCAGGGCCTTTTGATTTTGAGGCGAACACTCTAACCACTGAGCTGAATCACCAGCCTTGCAATAATTATTGTCACATGACTGATTTGTGCGTTTGTGTATGGTAAGTTGGTATCTCTGACCCACATAATTACATTAACCACAGAAACAGTCTACCTCCTTCCCTCCCCTTTCCTCCTCTCCTGCGCTTCCCTTCTCCTCCCTTCTCCTCTCCTCTCCCCCCTCATTTCCCTTATGAGATCACGTGGTCTTCGAGGGCAGGTACCTGTCATTGTTGTGTCCCTCCAGGAATGGTCCTACCATTGGTATTCAGGGAACACCTGCAGAGGAAGTGGGAAGGCAAGTGGCCAGTGAAGAATGTGGTGTTAAGCCAGGTACCACTGCGGGCAACTGGAGCTTAATCCTGTGGTGAAACTCTGGGAAAGGCATAAAGTGCATGTGCAAATTACTCCTCTGCAGGGGTGTCGGAGGTGGGCAAGCTCTTCGCCGGCTTCTGAGAGTCACTGGCCTAGCACTCTAGGCAACGTGGCTTTGTGTAGTTCAGAAAAAGTCATCAAGTCCAAGGGTACTGCTGCTGGCAGCTGACAGTCTGCTGCTGAAACATGAGTATCTCTAGGAACATGGTGGGGCCCTAAAGGTGTCTGCCAGGGCCCTCACTCATCTCTGTCTGATGCCTACTGAGCAGTGATGAGTTTATTGACAAAATATAAAGCATCAGGTTTTTCCTGCCTTTCAAATTTTCAGGAGATATAGCTCTCTTTTTCATCTATATTTGTAAAAAAGGAGAGATTTATTATTAAAGAGCAATGGAAACAGGGCTTAAAAAGTGACCCCAATTCATTTAAAATCATTTCTTATCTTTATGAATACTTGCAAGATGTATCCCCGTTATCTACAGATGCCTACGCGACAGGCGAGGTGTGCTGGCCTTCAAGTTAATTGGGATGGGTTCCAGCTCCTGGGCTCTGTGGCCCTGCTTTGACCTCCTATTTAAGCCGTGATATTTTCTCTTGAGCTCAGGACTGGCATTGTTTCAAGCCTGGATGTTATTCAATACCAGGTTTTACAAAAAACTCCACCTCCTTTTATTTATTTTTTCTTGGATGAAGCTTTTAAAGAATGTTAATCTATAGATCCTCCTCCTCCATAATTACACTTGCCAGAGGAGTAGGAGCCAAACAATTAAATTCCCCATAGGTGTTGGGTGTAATAATTCCTCATGAATCAGAAGATTAAGCGTGGCAACAATAAATGGAACAAGATGGTCTAAGCTCTGTTTTTCCTGCAGAACAGCAAATAGTTGCAAATCAAAAAGCAGTTCTCCTTAATTACCACTGTATGAGGCAGTGGGCTAAAAGCAGGCTCATTTAGTAATGTTTTCTGTGCGGCTACAGTATGTACACACAGTGCAGGCCTTTATGCACTGTCTAATAGACAATATTATATACTAGGGTATCGCCAGCACTCATTTTATGTGGAGATACAACTGGTACACCCAGGACACTGGCCTCCAAGCTGTGTGTGCACTGAACTGAAGGAACAGTTTTGCTTGCTCAAGCCGGGCAAGACTATTTATACTTAAACACATTCTTCACAACTTACAACATGCCATGCTAGGTGACAGTCCGTGAGCAGGACAGGCTGCAATCATGGACTGTGATCTCAGGGAGTCGTGCAAGCTGTAGCTTGTAGTGAGCTTCACCGAGTTGACACATTTTCGCTCTCTCTCTTTACCCTAGAAACAGCAACCCTGCTGATCTGCAGGCCTTTAGGGACACGAACTCTTGTAGCAGGAATCAAAGAAGCAGTGTAAGAAAATGAATAGCAGAGCTGTAGTCTTTTATCCCCTTGCTTCACTCCCCAAATTAGACCTACTTGCTTATTGAAATTGGTCAAACAGTTTAATTAGCATTCCGTGTTTGTTATTTCTTTAATCAAGATTTCAAACAGAACAAGGCAACAAGCCAGGCCAGTAATGAGTCTCTTCCACCTACTCTTAAGTTAAATACTTGCTGAGATTCCCATTGGTTTTCCAGGGACGTCTCATCACTGATGTACTTGCACTTATTACCAGGGTTATTGGGCCTTGGTCATAAATACATACTAACTGGCAGGAGGCGATGTATATATTTACGTAAATTTATAGTTATAGGCAGGTACACATCAAACGTGTTTTTAAAAAGTGAGACCAGTTGAGTGTTTTTATGAGGAATTTGTGAGATTATGAGGGCCATCTACGGAGAAAAATGATTCACCAGATCCACTGACTCATGTTTGAAAACCCATAAATCAACCTTCCTGCTTTTATAGAGTTCACATGAGAAATAATAAACAAGGCTTTTTAAATTAAAAAATGTTCTTGAAAAAGTGCTCGAATATTTCATTATTTGGGTTCCCATCACAAGTTGAGGTGTTTAGAAGAAATGTCAAAGATCAGGCAAATGGATTTCATTTTGTTTTATCAAAAATTATCACCCTACATTTAGCTGCAAATGTAGATAGATAACTTAGGCAGTGTTAAAGAAATTATGCAAATTCTAATTGCAAACAGTTTTGCTTTTAGCTTTTTTTCTTACATTTAGACTAACTGTACTAATTATTTGAAAACCTTTTCAAATCCCACACTTAATAAAAGAGAATTTTATGCAAACAATGAAAAGAGAATTTTAAAGCAGTAAAAGAGGGTGATGCTAGTTTGCCTTCAGGGGCTAGTCAAATTAGAAAAGAGTGTATTTCTTATCTCCCTTCTTTCAGTACCATGATCTACTGAGATCTTGGCAGCTCTACAAAGAGTATCATAGCGATCAACTTTTTTAGATTCCACGTATAAGTGAGATCATGTGGTATTTGCCTTTCTGGTCTAGCTGTATTGAAATTTCACATTGTATGCCATAAGTTTGTATAATTACTATGTGTCAAGTAAAAATAAAATCAAATTAAAAAAAAGAATAGTAAAGGGAGAGAAGACTTCTAATGTGCTTGAGGTAGAGGCTTGAAGGGAAAGGGTCACATTCCCCTGAGTGTTTTGTATGACCACTTCCCCAGCTTTGTAGGTGCACTAGGCAAAATAGAATAGTAGCTCATGGAGTTAGAGAAACTAGTGCTGAACTTCTTGCAACCAGATCCCATCTCTGCATTTTGCAGAGGAAACCTTGGTTTCCTCATCTGTATGATAAAGATAATAGAAGTACCTACTGCATATTGTTGCTTGGAGGATTCAGTGTGTTGATACATACAAGAAGAAGCCTTTGTAACAGACTCTGGCATAAAGCTAGAGATTCTTTCTTGGAGTGGATAGCGTTTGTGTGGGATGATTTGGTAAGTGGAAGTCCACCATTTGAAATCACCTTGGTGGAACTTGTGTACTGGTCTCAGAGTTAGATAGGGCTGGGTGTGCAGATGGGGTCGACCCATCTTGGGCTATGTGACATTGGGACAAGTTACTTAAATTCTGTAAGCCTATATTATCTTCACCTGTGTAGGGAAGATAATGGGTCCACATTAGAGATTCTTGTGCAGTTGCATGACTTCTGTAAGGATTAAATGAGATTAGCCCTAAAAAGCAGTCAGCATTAGCACCTGGTACAGAGAAAGTGTCAGCTAATGGGATCTATCAACTTCAGCACTCTGCACATTTGGGGTCAAATAAGTCTTTGTTGTGAGGACTGTCCTGTGCATTATAGATCTTTAGTCCTGGTCTCTACCAGATGTGAAGTATGTCTACCAGCCAAAATGTATCCCAAATATTGTCAAATGTCCGCTGGCTGAGAATCACACAATGGTAAGTATGAGGTGGAGGGATAGAAAGTATATTCAGAAACAGTAATATCCACATTACTTTCCTCTTGGAGAAAGCCAGCCTACAGTCAGTGAGAAGAAGGAAGGGAAGAAAGAGAGGGGTGAAATCAAAGGAAGCAATTATCGTGTCCAGTTTCCTAATTTCTGGGGGTTCATTAGAGATCTATAATTATAGAATTTAGAGATATGAAGATGATCTCAAGCTCTTTTACTCCCACTAGCTTTCTTACTAATTGATGGGGGCCTCTCAAATCCTTTCTCGATCCCACAGAGCAAACCCCATTACAGTAAGGCCTACAAAATAAAATCTATGCCTTTTTTCTCACTAACAATGTGAATATTCTAGCTTCCCTCTTAACTATTGGAAGCAGGTAAGGAAATCAGGGTTATATGTTAGGTTTTCAACCTGATTTTACTTAATTTTGCTTGTTCTTATTCATGTTGCTCTAGTCTGGAAAGTAATTTATTCCCCAATGAGCCTTTCTGGTTATTCCAATTTAAACAGAAGGAAGGATTTAGGATTAAAATGGTAGAAAACAGAGTAAAATGGCTTTATTCATTTATTCAACAAATATTTATTGAGATTTACCATGTTCCAGGCACTGTTCTGGAGGTATGGGTTATATTAGGGAATAGAAGAGGCAAAACTCCCCTCTTTCATGGAAATTAGCTAATCAACTCATTAGGGTGGTAAGGGCCCAATTGACTGTTATCTTTATAACTGCTGTGCCTATGGGTTAAGACTTATTCAAGTCCTATTAGTTCCCTTTCCTCTCTCACATCTGTTCTTTTACTAATTTTCTTTCTCATTCACACTTCCTACCTTAATATGCTCTACCATGGGACAGAAATGCAATAGGTGAGTCAAAGATAGCTGTTTGCATGTAACTCCTAATCTTCTCTCTGTTAGATGCAGGCTTTCAAAATGAGTCACTCTGTCTTGATCTAAAGAGATATTTGGTCCTGATGCAGTAGGCTCCAGTGTGCTGGAATATCTGGAATTGTCACAATCACTCTGTGAAGGGTTACAAATACCGGCAAACCCCTCCCTCTTCCTGCTTTTGCTACTCCGCCCCATGAGCCAGTCAACCTTTGGGTTGTTTCCCACCTAAACTTCCTCTGCTCTAGCTACTCTGGCTGCATTAAAAAGTTTTGACAGAGCAAAACACAATCTGGTTAACAGGCCGAACTCTGGGGATAGGATTCTAGACATGTAGACACATTAATTTCCAGGGGACTGCACATATTCTTGAGAATGGTTGATTATTTTTGGTCAAAATCTTGCCCACTTCTCTGTTTATTGCATGTTGAACCCGGAACAGAATTTAAAAAAAGAAAAAGGTAACAGGACTTAGTGCCATCACTTGACCTCTTGTTTGTGGGAACAATTCCTGGGGATTCATCATTGGTGCACCAGGCACTTAAAGGCTGCATTTCAAAAGAAACTTAAGGAAGCAGACATATTGGGACCCCAGGTTTAGGGGTGGGAAGAAAGGAGAGACTAAATAGGTGTTTAATGTTATGTTGCTTTCCAGTTTCTGGGCTTTTTACTTTGGCATCTATTTTATGACAATATTTATCTAGTACAGTCTGTAACCTATGTAAGAAAGAGAAGTTTTCTTTTTAAAATTCATGTAGAATACTGATTTAAAAGGCACTAATGAAGTTTTTCACTTTTCATTGCCCCTGGCACACTGAACATTAGAAGGGCTAGTAGCTAACTTGGGAAGCCTTGTAATGCTGAGTACGTAGATTATAGACTTCTGAGTCACTTTAAAAATATTATTTGATCTTGCAGTCTTAGCATCTAGTAATTAACCACATGTTGCCATTCAAACAGCCATTGAACTTGGCCCACAAATAGGCAGTATTGGGGATTACAGTATTTCCTGCACATTTTAATTAAGGGAAAGCAAGTTTAGACAGTCTGTAGAGAAGGAAAATGTGACTCTGCTGAGCTTTATTTCCATTCTGTGACTCATCCAGTCTTCCTTGTGAATCTTTAAGAAATCAGGCTTTACTTAGCTCTTTGCAGCAAAACCAAGTGGTCCAGACAGATGATAGGCCACTGTGAGTAGAAAGGGTATGAAGGCTTCTGTCCCCTGTGGGGAGGGGCAAGTCAGATTTTCAAGCTAAACAGAAATTTGCTGCTGTAATTACCCTTTATCATTAATGACAGGCAATTGCCATAGCAACTGGCTGCCACCTGTCTCTCACATACCAGCTCGGTATGCTCTGAAACCAAACGAGCACACTGCAAAGTCAGTCGTGGAGCCGCAAGCCTGAAGGAGGAATGAAACTCCTATGTTGGTATCAAGAATTTAGCTAGGCGCATGCATGGTTCATTGCCCTCATGAAGTACCAACTAGCAATAAAACTTGAGGAAATCTGATATTTAAAAAACTTTAAAAAAATGATGAGTGCTCAGCTAGGGTAATGTAATGGTTAAACTCGCAGGTTTAGAGTCAGAGGAAAGCAGGGTTTGAACCCAAAGTTCTCTGCTCACTGGCTGGGTGACCCTGGACAAATGGCTTAACCTCCCTAAGCATCATAGGGTCAAGCTGGTAGGCCGCTGAAAGGATTAACCGGATAACGTTTGTGAAGCACTTGGCCCAAGGTGAGCACACCAGCGGTGGTTTCTGAAAAGCTTTGCTGACTGGCAGGGAAGTGCGGCGAGCGCAGCAGACACAACGCGTGGTTACACCGACTTAGCAAACTAGAGCCCTCCTCAGGGAATCAGGGCTCCAAACTGCACCCTTCTGCAGCTTCCCGCCTCACTCCGTGTGAGTGTAGGTATGTGCACACAGGCGTGTAGACACAGCCTTTGATAGGAGTTCGATTAGCTCTACATTTTAGAAATGTGTTCTCAGTACCAAAGAGTTCAGCAGGTCACTTACCCTTTCTAGTAACAGTCTAGAGAGAGAAATCTCGGTGACAGCTGGAAAGAGCTTTCCTTTTGAGTCTCCCTGCTGATGTCTCCCAGCTCTTTAGCACTCCTCTTACCCCCTGAGTCTCGCCACTGCTCAGAGGCCAATTAGAGATGCTAACCTGTGCCTAGAGCAGAGGCATTTTTAAAAAATTTTTTGTCATTAGGGTGGTAAGGACATGCCAAATTTTCTTTTTCTTTGACCTATGTACCAAAGACAACCTTTAATAACCTGAGCCATTCTTTAAGGAGTATGTGCCTCATTCCTTATTATCTATCACTTAATGTTAAAATGTTAGGGTTGGTTCAATCCTCAACTATATTGCCTGTGCACAATCTAAAATTCCTACACATTTCCCTTTACCTAATAATTGCCTGAATACTGTTTTAGACATCAATCTAGGCCCAGGGAATCTTCGGCTCCCCTCTCTACCACCTGGCACATGCAGTCTTGTGGTCGCTCCCCTCTGGAACAGCCTTAGACTCCCTGGTTTTCTGTTTAAACGACACTGTTTTCTGGGCTCAGGTCTCACCGTCCCCTTCCTGGGTGCTGTGATAGCCACCAGTCTGTCTCTTCTGCTAGTCATGTTCTACTCATAAGTCCACGAGATTCTAGAAAATGCTAATGTAATCATGTTGCTGTACTTAAAGAAGAACTTTTAGTGGGTTTTCTAACTTCCATAATAAAGATTCTTGGCCATTTGCTTCTGCACGTCCCTCTATTGCTGTCGCCTTCCCCCGGGGGTACCAGGCTACATCATGAAATTCTACCTTCTTGCTTTGGCCCGGGCTTTCTTACAGTGAAACATTCTTGTTCATCCCTCCAAGTCATACAGATATGTTATCTCTTGGTTAATGATTCTCCATTTGTCTTTCCTTGAAAGACTATGAATTTCTCCCTTATTACTGTTTTATAGAGTGATAATCATTTCTACGATTTAAAAAAATACATTTCATTTTGCCTTTGTGGACTACTTGTATCTCACAGGAAGGTCTGACTGGCTGTCTCATTTCTGGTGTCCCTAGGGGCTGGTAACTTAGTAAGCCCTTAATAAAATTTTGTAGACATAAAATGAAAATTTAATCTTTCTGTGAGTAGTACGGTATTTAAAAATCTGTGGTAATGAGAAAAGTTCATTGGAATTATGTTTTTTCATCATTCTTGGCTTGTAATTATAGAATCCACAAAACTGTGGTCTTATAGCATCATGCTTTGAAAAATAGGTAATGTAGTTTTCAGCTTCCCACGATTAAGATTATTTTTATACCTGATAACATGAAAAACAATGCTCACATTAGTAAAAACATGACATAAACGAAATATAAAAAGCCTAGAAGATAAGACATATAATATCATTGGTGTTTATTTGTGAGTGAAAGGATAATGGGTATTTTTTCTTGTGTTTTTCTGTTATTCCTCATGTATTTTATAATCAGAGAAAATTATTTTTATAGTAATTGAATTTAGGATGGCAGGCTGCAAATCACTATTTCCACTAGATGTCACCAAACTACTGACAATAGTAGCTCAAAGGCTCTGCACACATTCAGTTTAAAAAAAAAAACATTTTAAACACCATTATTCAGTATTTTTTGGTATTGCACAAAGCATTCAAAATTTGAAGAATTAGTAAGAAAATACATATTATGTAAGGTTCTGCCCCTTATATAACAACTGAGGGCTTTTATGAATCCTTTGACTTTATGTAATCTATATTTTATTAGCTTCTTAATATAAATGTGAAGGGAAAACTGATATCAGGAGCCTTGTTTGAAATTTTTTAATTATTATTTCCAGGTGATTTTTAGCTGTATTTTTATATAATACATGGAACTAAAGAAGGTCAGAATTCTGAAACTCCTTTCTGAACAATATTTATTTTTAACTTAATACAGTTTTCATCATTGAATGTTTTAGCTTTTTGGTTAATGAATAAAAATATCTTGCAGTACTGAGATGATTTTAAGAACATTTTAGTTTATTACAAAGCTGTTTATAGTTCGTTTTCTGCTTAGGAAAGCAAAACAAGAACTTTTTCTTGAAGAATGAAATAAGGCATCTCTAATCTAACAAAGGGAGCTAAGAGGCGTGTTTCTTTAAATGTGTGAACCTATTTACTGTGTAGGTTCAAAGCTGGTCCTTTTTCTGATTGGCCTAGTTAACAGCCAAAGTGAGGGGTTTGGGGAAGCTTGTTTCCAATCATTTTGGTTTCAAATAAAAATGATTGGCCTTTCAAAAACATTTAAATTAGGCAGTGGGCTCTTGGGAAGAAATCTAGGTATTGTCTCTTACGTTATTGATCACTACCAGGGTGTTTGTTTTTTTTAAGACTTGATATGTTATTTTTCTTAAGCTTCACCATAGACAAGAAGGCATAATACAAAAGTTTGTAAATAGCGATCTGGCTACATTTCTGGGTTTTTTTTGCTAAATTCTTTTTAAAATTGTTACCTTTTAAAAATAGCACAAGCTAATTTTTGTGCACAGTGTTGTTAAGGATTTCTGACTACTGCCTAATTTTAAATTTCCTCTGTCCCCTTTAATGCTATTGCACCACATTTTTTGGGGAAAAAGCCCAAAATAACAAAATAACACATGATGATAAACCTGAGCTCACTTATTGGAAAATAGCTACTCTTAATTTTAAAAAGATGGAAACTGAATCGAATCAGCAACTTCCTATCATTAATCCACATATCTCAGGTAATTTCTGAAATATTTGTAAAAGAGATGATGATAAATGATATTGATAATCATATCTCAAATGTTATCAAAGTAAACAAATCTGAATTTCATTAAGAATTTAAACTTCCAATAATAAGAAAGTATTAGAGTTAGCCTAACAAATGTCATCTTACTTTGTTTTGTGTAAAAACTGAGTTATAAACACTATGGATGTCATAGAAGGGAGAATAACCTCAGTATTCTGTGGTTCTGATTCCTTCAAGTATTTGTCAGTTATAATCTGACAGTTCTTTGGTTTGTGCCCTAAACACTGCTTCAATGATTATGCATGTACAGTTTCATCATACAAAAAAGTCAGATTTATGTTAGATCTTCTTGCAATATTGTAGTATGTAATTGCAATTTAGTTCTGCTGCCCCAGGCAGCTCCTTGGAATTTCTCTACTTGAACCTGTCATATGAAATATTCATCTGAGTCTCTGATATGTGACAAGCCTCACATGTAAAGTGGAAAAGCCATTTTTGGACTTCTCTCTCCAGATACCCAGATTTAGTGTACTTCTTTATATTACCTCAAAGATGAATAGTTTCCATCGGCTACATACTAGGCCTGATATGCTCACCCCCTTGACACATTTTAAAATGCTATTATTCAGTGCCTTCTTTTTCTGTGGCCACCAAAGCTCCTGTATTTTACCTCCAGAGCATAGTGCATTTACAGTATGTTATTTTCATATTCACTATCTTTTTGCTACAACTAATTACTGCAACTGTAGGAAAAGATGGGATTTTTACTTGTAGGCTGAAATTACTCAGCCTACAAGTAAAAATTACTCAGGCTTTGCAGACTCTAAGGCTGCAACTTCACATCTATGGAAACGAAAGTTCATTTTTAGGGTGGGCTAATTTCATTAAAGATATTTTTGGTAATTGACTGCAGCCCTTCGACTTTGTGTATTTTAATAAATGCTCCAAGGTCAACTTGCTGTAAGAGGCTAGTTTTTAGAAATGAAAGGTATTGATGTCCATACAATTTGGTGGAAAAAAAAAAGTACAGCACTAAATTTGATAGTATTGTTTGCTTTGGGAATCAGCCATGAAAATTTGCTCAGCTCATTGCTGAGGGATATGGAAACACATTTTTTGCCGACATGGCGTCATCTGTAGTGTGGATGGAGCCTTCATGCTGACAAATATTGCATGAATGGCTGTTGGAGCCGGTAGGCACTCCTGATGATTAACTATAAAAATGCTTTTGACTCTGGTTGCTGACAGGAATGACAATGCTTTGGCCAGACCGGCCTCCTTCTGGACACCAAAGGATGTTCCAGTCTTGGTTTTGCCATCTGGTTTTATTACAAGCCAGGAATGATGAAGAGAAGAGTCTTTTAAAGTGGCAGCAAGAGATGTCTGATAGTGAAAATAAATGCACTTAGGCCAGGAGAACAAAGCAACAGCTTCTGAAATTCCAATTTCTAGAACAGAAAAAGGTATTCTGAACACTTCTGAAGGCAAGGGGACTGATGGTGCAAGTCACGAATAAACTTTATGTGCAAAAGACAGCTAAATGGGTGAGCCTGTAGTACAGAGCTGAAGTTCGGTGCCCAAAGGAGTACCAAGCATATGTTCCACAGGAATTACTTCCTTCCAGGCAAATCTAAATGTGTGCAGCTGATATAAAAATACCTAGCCCCAGAAATAGCAATAAAAATAGCCACAGTGATACATTATCCCTTATTTAAAATGCCAGTAGTAGTTTTTTTTTTATTATGGAATATTTGCATACTAATGAGATATTGGGGATGAGATTCAAGTCAAAAAACAAAATTCATTTATATTTCATATGTACTTTATCCTTGTAGATTGTAGGTACTTTACACAATATTTTTAGTGTTCCTGTGATCTGACTGCAACACATCACATGTGGTCAGCGTGGAATTTGCCACTTGAGGGATTATGTCAGACTCAAAAAGTTTTGGAATTTTGGAGCATTTCAAAGTTTGGTTTGTTAGATTAGGGAAGTTCAATCTGTAATAATCTGTGAAGCAATGTAATTTCCAAAAGGCATTAAACTAGATGATTTCTTCTGATTGTCACAAAAAATTCTGCACAGCAGGATGAACAGATATTTTATACAGATATAGTTTTATAGTTGAAGGTATATTTTTGTACCTTCACTTTACATACATGTAAACAAACTCAGAGAGACTAAATTTACTCAGGGTCACATAGCAGGTAGTAGGGGCAGGAGTGGGGTGAGGAGGGACAGAGAAACTACCTTTGGTAACTTGTTGCCAAAGCCGGTGTGTTTTCTGCCACCTCACATTGCCTCATTTCCTCCCAGCAACATTTCCATGGTTCAAGAAGCGTCAGTTATTCTATGACTATAATTTGAAGAATAAAATATTGTCTTATTTCTTGTATATCTTGTCATTATTTTGTACAAAACGCCTCTTAGACTTGAGACTCCGAACCCATGGACTGTTCTGTCAGTAGTGAATATCGCCATCCAATGGTGAGAACTTGGATTGTGTAGCTACTGTGCTAACCAGACTAGTATGATGTGGGTGGGAGAGTATGGATAAAAGTCATATATTGGGGCTTCACAGGGGCTTACTTTATTTGTGGAGGTGATGCCTGAATAATGCTTGGAACAAATCCTAACACGCCCCGATTGACTCTTTCCACGTTCTTGTTTTTAATGCCTTTGCCTCTCTACAAACTGAGTGATACTTTCATGAGGAGGAAGAGAGTAATATAATGATAAAGGTATTTCAGCAAAACCCTTCTCATCAATGAGACACTTAGCAAATATCCAGATACTTTTCCTTCTGGATTAAAGGATTCCCTGATTATTACTATAAAAGTAAACTGGTGTGTCACAAAGGTGCTAGAATCAGTCACTAGGGACCTGAAATGGAATATACTGTTCTTATTTGTTGAACCACAAATAGACCCTCTTAGAGTGTTCTTTTAAAACTTAGCTACCACGAGGGACAAAATTAATATCTTTTTCCCTCACTCATTGCAAAGTTTGTGGTTGAGACTTCTATAATGACAGATTAACAAGAGAAAAGCATACACATTTATTTAATATTCATCTTATGTGAGATGGGGGGCTCCAGAAGTGAAGGCTCAAAGAAACAGGAAAATATATGTATTTTTATAGTGGGTTATGCAGAAGTACTGTTGGTAGACAAAAGGATCTGACCTCATGGTAATAAACGGTGGGTGGGGGCCTTACAAGGTCTGCTGTTCAGAGTCTTTTGTGTGGCCGTACCTTCAGAGACAAGGATGTTTCTTTTCTCTGGGTACATGGAGGACCCCTCTGGAATGAAATTCTTATGCTCTACTTTAGGGGAAGAGCAGCTAGGTTTTATAGTTTGGGAGAATTCTAGTTCCTTTGCCCTGCTTCAGTAATGAGAGGGCGGAAGAAAGTCCGAGAAGTGTTTCTGCTTCTGCTGTTTTCTCCAAAGCCATGGTATCGCATTTTGGGTAGCGTGTCCTGATCCCTGTCACTACACAGAGAACCCCAAATTTCCAAAACCTGTTTGGATGTTGTAATTTACAAGCATATATCACAATGTACTACACACGCACACATCACAATGTACTACACACGCACACACACACCACACGTGCGCACACACACACACACACACACAAGTTTTCAGATGGTAGAGCAGAACAAATACAGGATAAGCATTACAGTGCTCTGTGAACATGGTTTGAATCAAAAGATAATTTGCTTTAACTTATGTCTTCGATGTTTTAAAAATAGGCATTTTTATTTGCCAATATTTAAGATGTGGCATTTGAAGAAAGTTTCATTTCTTTTGGAGGTCATAGGCAATAATCGGCCTCTGTGATTTTGGAGGAGTTTATCCTTTCACTATCATTTCTTCCAATACTCACTTGTGAATGAAAAAAGATCTGGGCATCTTGATTAAAAAAAAGCCATTTTAAAGATATTTCTCTAAATTTATTGGAAAATCTTATTATGGAAATGCAGCTATTTCTCCCTCAGGGCAGATGAGGGAGGACGGGCATGCCCGCCTCTTGGTCAGCTCCCTCGGACGGAACCACGAGGCCTGTCAAGGACAGAGGTCAGAGCCTGGTCTCCCTCACATCTGCACTCCTCCCTCCAGCAAACCTCTTCTCATGGCTGATATTCTGTAGAATCTGATTTCTTAATTCCCAACACCTGGTTAACTGCTGGAGTTTTTGAGCTCCCCTCTCACCGTGAAAACTGGCAGATGATCCTTGAGTTTTTCCTGTTGACCTCGAGGAACTTTCTGAGGGCCATTTCTTCAGATCTTCAGCTGGGTTGTTGGTTTTGGGGTCCCCCCTATAAAATAGTAGGAGTCTGCTCAGCTCTGCCTTTACTGGCCTCAGGGCTAACATCCTCTCTGGAGGCCTTTTCTGGTTTCTGTCTGCAAACATTCTGGATCAAATAAAGTGAGATCTACTGATAACATAGTTTCAATTTTTTTGTCACAATCCAGCAGAGCCACTCGGTTTCTAACATACCATGAAAAGATACCAGAATGAAATTTGGCTGTGTAGGTATGGGTACTTGGATAAACTTTTCATCCTTATTTGATTTGTTCCTTCCCCAAATCAATAGCAAGCCTAGCTAGTTTAGCAACAATGAACAAATTATAAAGGTTCTGAGTTTGTTTTCATTGGTTATGTTTTAAAAATATGTATTCTAGAGTCCCAAGGCTGGAAAGAACTTAGAGTTCTGGCAAAGACTCCAGAGACTAGTGCCTACCCACAAAGAATACATGAACTATGTATATCATGAATGGTGGTGATTGCAAGATAGTAAATAAAAATAAAAATTCGTGGGATCTTATTGAGACTTCCTGAATCAGAATTTCTGCAAGGACACAAAAATCTACATTTTCAAATAAGCTCCTCAGGTAAGAACTACTGCTTTTAACTATGTCCCACACAGTTCTGTTTATATAAGTGGTCTCCAGAATGAGTGAGAAGTGTCTTTGTTAAAACTCAAAAGATAATGTTGTTTTAAAGAACAGATGTGCAGAATGAAAGATAGTCACTAAATAAACATTGGTCGAGCATGTGTTGTGAATCTGTCCCTATGGTAGGTAGTCATAGAACAGGGCTGGAGTAGGATCTTAGAGCTCCTCTTGGTGACTTTTCAGGTTAGTTCTAGTTACAAACCAATATATAATTACAAGGTAATGTGCAATGGCATTGGGAAATATATACATTGAGGCCTGTCTTAGTCATTTTCTTCATTGTGAGACACAATACCCAATACCCACAATTTAAAAGAGGAGAGACTTATTTGGCTCATAGTTTCAGTCAACAGGCAGTTGACTCTAAATCAGAAATGGCCTTATGGAAGGGCCTGGTAGAGGAAGGCTGCTCATGTCATGGTGTCCAGGAAGCAGAGAGAGAAGGGAGGAGCCAGGAAGGGAGATAAGCCCTTCCAGTTCACACACCCAGTGACCTGCCTCTTCCGGTCTGGGCCTCCTCCTAAAAGCATACTCAGCTGCTGAACTTGCCAGTGGATGAATCCGCCAAAGAAGACAGCACCCCCATAATCCAATCACTTTCCAAAATTCCCACCTCTGAACATGTGAGGCTTTGCAGGGACATTCCAGATCTAAACCATAACAAGGCCAATTAGGCCACATGCATCATGAGCCACAAAAATGTACATGGGCAGAGTAATTCCATTTCTATGAATTTATCCTAAGGATTAGCTAACTAGCTTAGGAGTAAATTAACACTAATTTACTATGATTTCACATGTACTTTCTCATTGGATCCTCATAAAACACTAGGAATTATCTTCCTTTTTATAGATGAAGGAACTAAAGCTTTGATAATGAATGATTTGTCCTATTTCACACCATCAAAGGTGATAGATCTAGTATTGCTGGGACTAAAGATCATGTTCTTAACCATTGAGCCAGGCCCTTTAAAGATTACAGGTGTAGTCATCACAGAGCTGCATATTAACATAAAAATTGAAACTACCCAAAGTGTGCAGCATCAGGGATTGGTTAGACAAATTATGATACAGCCACACAATGGGATAATATAGTCAGACATCAAAAATTACACTAGAGATAAATATTGTGCTGTAGGCAGGTATTAAGCAAAGATATGAAATATTTTCAAACTACCCATTACATTTTATGCGAGTCTATTTTCAGGTAGTCATATTAACATAAATCTACAATGTTGAAAAGTTGGGCATTTGACTAAGTCTACACTGAATCCTATTGGACCACTGCATCATGGAACTGCTAGATTCCTTGGATTCCAGATGTCTCCATTGAAGGCCCTGAAATACTGTGGTTACCTCTAGTGGTTCAGAGCAGTAATCATAGATGAAGGATTGGGTTGCTGTTAGCTAAACTAACTGCAGATTTCTAGTATTCACTAAGGGCCTCACTTAGGATGGTTCTGACTTTGAACGTGTATTTGACACGATGAAGGATGGTGGAGGATATTCTTAAAGCCTAGGAGATCGTTTCTGGTGATTTTGACAGTCAGAGTACAAGCTGTTTCTACAGACCCGAGGTGACTGGGTGATGGGTTGTCACCCATCAAAGTCTTGCCTTGCTGTCTTCTGTGTGTACTTTTGATATAAATGATAGAGAAAATACTGTACCTTATTAAGCTCTCCAGCAGACCAAGAAAATATATTAACATTATAAAATAAAACACTGCACCTGCATAACATAAAATGGAACAGAAAGCTGAAACACTTACAGTACATTTTCAATTTGCCAAAGTTTAACTACTTATAGTCCTCTATAAGTAGTCCTCTATAAGTAGTTTGTGATTTGTGTGTGTGTGTGTGTGTGTGTACCCACAGATACTCTCACTAATAGTATGGGAAGAAGTGATTGATAATAAGCAGACTTATTTCAGTACTGTAGATTTTTTTTTAGCACACAGTCTAAGATAAGATATATTTTGAATTCAACTCATTTTTACTAGGAATATAGGTATTATATTCATTTAACTGAATTACTAATATTTTAAATTTCATAGGGCGAAAGACAAAGTATATGTTGGGTAATGCTGAATTAATCAGACTATTAAATTAACATTCAGTTCTGTAACCATTCTAGATAATTGACATTTTACTATTTTAGCCACATTTACTGCCCCAGTCACAATCTGTTTTTAAGAAATAAGAGAGGGATATTAGGCATTTATATCTTAGGTTTTATCAGTGCCCATTATTTCTACCAGATAATGCTTCGGCTTTTTTTGTTTTTCTTTGCCTGTCCTTGTCTATGTATCTGTCTTGCATGTATGTATACATACATACATGCATCTCCTTGTTTTCAAGTGGTAAACATAAATAAAGACATGGAGTTTTTTTCTGTAATTGTAAACTCTAACAGCGCTGAACTTTTGGGACTTTAGATGAAGCACTTCATTATCCAAGTCACATTATCATTGGGAATGAGTTGCCTGTGTTTAAACTGTGCTTAGCTGTATTTAAAATGAAATACAACATATTTACATTTTCTCTCCTGGTTTATTATAAAGTTTACACTTTAAAATTTTTAAATAGAAAACGTTTCCCAGAACTAAGATTTGTATGTGTTCCTTTGACTTAGCTGCAAGAATCAATCAGATCATGTTAAGGTGCACAATAAGGCTCTTTTTGAAGGCTATTATTAAATATACATAAGAATAGACTTTTTGTGTGTTCAGAAATAAAGAGAAAGAAAATGTTCTGTGTTTTTGAAGATTGAAATCCTTCAAAGCTATTTGCCGATTGCAAGAAAACAAAAGGCTATTGTAAATTGAAGCGCTGAAACAGCGACAGCAGCAAAGAAATTAATTACTCATTCATGAAAGAAAAAGTATAAATGAGAGGCAAAAGTTAACCCCTCAAAATAAAGTGTGAGGCTAACAAAACAGCCATCAGCTCCTCTGTTTTTAAACACGATGGGCCTCTTTGTGCTGCTGGTTGTTTTGTTTTGAGGAAGGGTGGCAATGGTTGATGTCACTATACCTATTTTGGAGAAAAGACACAAGCACACGTTGAAAGATTTAATTGTTTTCTTCTCAGAGGAGGAGCTTGCTGTTACGGCACTGTAGTGTGAACGCTAAGGTAAGGAATATCCTATACCAAGTGTCTGATACTTTCAATACATTATACTTACGACAATCTTGGTGATTAGATTGTGTAATTAAAGTATACATGTGTATGTGCACACACACACACACACACACACCCTAGGTGGAAGTGATTATTAAGTTTCCAGGGGGCTGTGAACAAGTGCTAGGAATTGAAGACTATATAAGGTTTTCTTTAAAACAGTCAAATTAAATGATCAATCCTATTTAGAAAGGTTTTTCAATATATTTCGTGCCCCAGGGACTCTTGTTCCAACCAAGAGCTGTGGCTGGTAGCTACTATGTCTACATTTGCAACAGCTTGAGCTATGCCATCTCACAGGGTTTAGGGAAATTGCTGCCAGCATAAAGCAAATAATTCTTTCCCTCCGGTCCTCAAAAATTGCAGGAAACTGTAATTTCTCATTATCAAACCTTCTGCTCAGTACCATCCTGCTGTACCTTCAAATCATAAGTCTTATTCACAATCACCTTTCCATCTTAAGCACAGGTGTATATATATTTTGATGTGACAAAATCACACCTAGTCATCAGCAGTATAACATCTTCCTAAGGTGATGGGAGAAATCTGAAGCAAATTGAAGGTTGGCTAAAGTACTCATCACTGTAATATTAAAACCTTGACTGACTTTACCTACAAAGTTTCACACATTTAAGTTAGTTGGAAAATCAAGTATCCATTTGGATTTCACCCAAAATATTTGTTCACTTTACTTGAGTGTACACGGCAATTTTCCCCAAATTCCATCTCTAAAAATTAATTTAACTGGAGAAGTATTTCTTGTATTGCATTGACTTAATCTCCTGAGATACTAAGAGCAACAAAACATGGATAAGAGTTTGGGATGGATAGCAATAGTTATCAATTATAATTCCATTCAAGAATAAATGCAGTTTTCAATAAATTTACATTTTATGTATAATAACAATTTGTAAATTCTTGTTTAAAACTCAGAAGACATTTTCCTATGAAAACATGTGATAAAATGCTTATTGACTTTCTTTGCTAGCGTATGAAGTGCATTGGAAATGCAGAAAATAATGATTATTTTAAATAAAATGTCTATTGGAAAGTATATTCAGTGTGCCATAGAATATCATTCCCCTACATATTCAACTGGACCAGGAACATTCTTTTCCCACAGTAGAATGTGGAGTGCTGGGGATTGAAGCCACTGGTAGTGGTTCCTATAACTAGAGAAGGGCTTTCAGCAGGGCTGGGGGTTGAATGAGCAAGGCCAGAGGATTGCAGAAGGAGATGGGGAGCTGAAATGCAAAGGGGTAAAGGGGGTGGGAGAGTAGCTTAGAGAAAGATTGCTTGCCTAGCACATGCAAGACTCTGAGTTCTGTCTCTAGCACCACAGAAAAGCAAACATAAATGTAAACAACCAAACATGAAAAGGGTTAGAGGGATGGAAAAAGGGTGGTTGGGGAAGAGATGAGGATTTCCAGCTGTGGTGTTTAACCTTAATCATGTCAATTTGATTGGTTTGGGAGCTGCCAAGGGGATTAGTAAAGCACACTCTGGGTGTGTTTGGGTGGGTCATGGAGGTGTCATCTTGGGTACCATATATAGTTCCTGGCCTCTTCCTCTCTAGCCCTGTCCTCCTACTTGCTCCACCATGCCCTTTGGCCAACTATAATGTTTTAATGTTGGGCGCCACTCAACCGTGGACTGAATTCCTCAAAACCATGAGCCAATTAAACCTCTTCTTTAGGTTCTAGATGTCAACTGTTGTATTCCAGCAATGGGAAAGTCAACTAATAGAGAAAACTGGTAGCAGAGACATTGGGTTTTTGCTATGTCTACACATGACCATATGGTTTAGACTTTGGAACTGATTTACAGGAGGAATTTGGAAAGTTAAAGAAACAGGCTAAAGAAGCTCTAGAATGTTGTAAGCTGAGCCTGATGGTTGATTCTTGTTGAACCTCAGAAGAGCTACCTATGGAATTGGTTCCTTAGGATTCATTTCACCATACTTAACCATCCATGCACTGAGAGGTCACTGCAGCCATGGTTCAAGGGAGCCTGGCTACTTTTCAAGCAGGCAGCAGACCTTGGTCTCCTTCATGTGGTGCTGGTTATTCACATATGTAGAATGCAAGAATTGTGGGGTCAGGGAGGCTTCTACCCAGGTTTAAAAGGAAGGCCTGGCAGACCATTTTTGGTTGTATGTGGGATGGTTGGAACATGTTAGGAAAGGAACCTCTGAGAACACAGTTCATGAAGGTGTGGGAATGAAGCCAAAGGTGCAGTGGAGAGCCAAGGAAGCCAGAAATGCCAAGAGTGTGAGACATCTGCTGAGGAAAGCTGCAGGCTGTATTAAGAACCAGCCTGATAGAGAGGCCATGTGGGCTGCAACCAGTAAGGTCATAGGGTGGGGCCACTGACCTTTTTAGAATTCACATCTCACCACTGTGTGCCCCAGATACCAGACATGGAACTACAGACTTACTGTGTGCCCTGGTAGGTTTTGGTCTTGCTTTGGTCCAACTCTTTTTTTTTAAATTTTATTTTAATGGTACATTTTAGATGTACATATTGATAACATTCATCATAGGGAATTTGTACCTATACATGATATATCTTGTTGCTTCTTTTTTTTTCCCATTCCCCTCCCTTCACCCTCTCTTCCCTCCCTATTTACAAAAGATTTGTTTCCTTTTTTTCCTTCCAAGGTCCAACTCTTTTCTATCCCTCTCTTCTCCCCTTTCAGAATGGGAATGTTTACCCTTGCCGTTGTACCTTGGAATTATGTAAGTTGTTTTTAATGCTTATAGGGGTTCACAGTTAAGAGTTTATCTTGAGTCTCAGAAGAGACTTTGACTGTTGAAAAATGCTAGAACTGTTGAGACTTGAGGAAAAGGATTATTGCACTTCTGGTTGTATGTGGGACAGTTGGAACATGTTAGGTAGGGTTATTAACTTGTTATTGTGTTTATTTGGAGATTAAGTGCAGTTTAAAGAGATGTGTTTGGGTGTCAGGTTGCAAAGGGTTGAATGTGGTGGTGGTTAAGCTTCTGTCAGCTTGATTGGCTTGTGAGCTGCCAAGGGGGTTAGTAAAGCACACTTCTGGGTGTGTCTGGCTGGGTCTTGCAGGTGTGACTTTGGTTAATATATATAGTCTTTGGCTGCTTTGCCTCTGGTGCTGTTCTCCTACTCCACAGCCTGGCTACCATGAACTAAGCACCTTTGCTCCACCATGCCCTTCTTGCATGATGTTTCTGCCTTGGAGCCAGCTGACTATGAACTGAAGCCTCTGAATGTGTGAACCAAATTAAACCCTTCTGTTTTAGTTACTTTTCTCATTGCTGAGACGAAATATGCAATGTCCAGTCGTTAAAGGAGGAAATATTTATTTTGGCTCACAGTTTGTAAAGGTTTCAGTCTATAGTCAGCTGGCTATAAGGCAGAGTGGCATGGCAGAAAGGCATCGCAGAGGAGAAATAGTCTATGGTGTGGCAGGCAGAAGGCAGCAAGCAGCAAAGCAGCAAGCAGCAACAGCAAGTCTGTCTTCCTTCTCTCCTTTTATATTCCATCTGACCTATTAGCCTATTGATTGGTACCACCCATGCCCAGGGTGGGACTTCCATTACCCACACCAAGAACTATGCTAATTCTAGTCAGTGGACTAATTTAGTACCACACACCCCTTAATCCCAGTATCACACACCCTAGATCCAGAGAGATCCAAAAAGCCCCACCTATGATCATATGAGGCTTGACTTCTAGGTACAAACTCTAACACTTTGCTTCTGTAAGTTGTGGGTATTGTATCTTAGTGATGGGAATGCTAACTGATGTGCTAGTATCCAAATATTATGACCTTGTCTGACCAACACTCTTCATTGCAGGAAGAATACGTGCAGCCGTGATTTTCTCCCTCTAGAAGGAAAAGAACTTTGCAGTAATAGTAACAACAGAGAAGGAAGAGGATTTCCATCTTAGTCTAGATAGGGTGGTATTGATTAGTACAAGATATAAAGAAGTCAATAGCCTGAGAGTGACGAATATTTTCTTTTTTTGGATATTTTGAATTCTGGATGCAAATTATTAGCAATGCTTTCATGTGACTGTTTATTCAGTAAACATTTATTGAAGGCTTACTGACAGACACAAGGTATTAGCTATCCCCAATTCCTTTAGAAACTAGTTATGTACAAAGCAATTCAGTACAAATTTTTTTTATTTTGTTTTAAATTTTTATATTTTGTTTTGTTTTCGAGACTGGGTCTTGCTATGTAGTCCAGGCTGGCCTTGAATTCTCTTTGCAACCCAGGCCGGCCTCCAACTTGCAATCCTCTTGCCTTAGTGTCCATAGTGCTGGGATTACAGATGTGCACCACTATGCCTGGTACAGTAGAAATTTTAAATTCAAAATATATCCTAGTGATTGTTTCTTGATCCTACAAGTTTCCAGTAGTGGGGATTATAGTGTTCTGTACATTATTTCATTTAGACTCTTGTTACTGTGAGACCAAGCATGGTAGGCTTTCAGAGGGAAAGAGATTCCTTCTAGATAGAAAAGATATTGTGGAGATAGTGGTTTGTTCTAGTTCTAGAACATTTTCATACTTCTCCTTTCTCCAGATATCTTACCTGCAAATAATCAGTCCCTGTTTTCCCCTTCTATCCCCTGGAAACAATTATACTACTTCTGCCTATAAATTTGCCTATTCTGTATATTTTATATATAAATGTAATCATAGAATATGTGTGTGTTGGTTAAGCTTAATTGTCAACTTGATGGTATTAGGAGACTCCTGAAGAGGTGACTGGCTCATGGAGGAGCTATGCTCATCTGCAGATTACTCTACTGCAGTTCAGAGCTGTGTGTGCTGTAAGAAGGTGGGGCTCAGTTGGAGGAAGTGGGTCACTGGGGCTGTTCCTTTGGAGGGTATATTTCTCCTTGACATTCTTCCCCTGTGCTCTGCTCCTGATTGCAATGAAGTGAGCGGCTTTGCTTGACTAGACCCTTCTGCCATGGACTAAATCCTCTACTACAATGAGCCAATTAAACCTTTCCTCCTCCTTTTAGTTGTGGGTGGCCCATATTTTGTCCAGCAAGGGAAAAACCAATCAATATAATGTGGCTTTTGATTCTTGCTTTTTACACACAACATAATGTTTGCAAACGCTACTTGTATTGCAGTATGTATCGATACTCCACTCCTTTTTGTGGTTGAATAATATTCCACATTTTGTTCATCCTCTTTTTCTCCCTGGCACTGGAGATTGAACCTGTGGCCTTTAAACTGAGCATCCTGCCTCAGCTTCGTAAATTTGCAATTGTAGATATGTGCCACCCTACCTGGCTTGTTTATCCCTTCTTCACCTGATGGACATTGGGTTGTTTTCGCATTTTGAATATTGAAACTAATGCTGTCATGAACATTTGGGTACAAGTTTTTGTATAAATATAGGGTTTTATTTCTCTTGGATATATACCTAGCTGTGAAACTGCTGGATCACATGTTTATAAGGACATTTTTTAAAAAAAGGTTTTTTTTTTTTTTGTTTGTTTTGTTTTGTTTGTTTGTTTGGTTTTTTTTTGGTGCCAGGGATTGAACTCAGGGCCTTGTGCTTGCAAGGCAAGCACTCTAATCACTGAGCTAAATCCCCAGCCCCTAAAAAAGGTTTTGAAGCCTGCTTAAATATTTTCCACAGTGGACATATCAGTTTACATTTCCACAGCAATGTATGATAATTCCACTTGTCCCACATCTTTGCCAATATTTGTTATTACATGTCTTTTGGATTTTAGCCACCCTAGTGGGTGTGAAGTAGTGTCTCATGGTTTTAATTTGCATTTTTCTATTGACTAATAATATTGAGTATATTTTCATGTGCTTTTGGTCATTTGTATATATTATTTGGGGAAATGTCTATTTAAATAGCACTCACCAAATTAATTTGGCTATTTATTTTTTGAGTTCTTTATTACCCCCATATTAGATATACTTCCAAATATTTTCCCCATTCTATTGATTATCATTTCATCTTGAAGTTCACATTGCTTTCTTTCTTCCTTCCTTTCTTTCTTTCTTTTTTTTTTTTTTTATCTCAGGGCCTTGGACTTGCTAGGCAAGCACTCTAACCACCAAGCTAAATCCCCAGCACTGGAGTTCACATTTTTTGGCCAAGTAAGTCCTCCATATCTGTTCCCAGTTTACCTCCCGGTCTTATCTTTCATGATCTCTCATTCTCTCTATTCTAGATACATTTATCTTTTATTTTCTTAACCCTAAGTGTGCTCACCATTCTAATGCTACCATCCCCACTGAAATGCACTTTTATTTCCTCTACAATAATCTAAATCCTATTTATTTTAAATGATCCACCTCCTTTTTGAAAAATTCTTTGATAATCTTATCCCAGAGTTTTATAGTTTATAGTTTCTGTTTTGTTGTTGCTACTAAACACCTCGGACTAACACAGACTATATAAACTCTCATTCCTTTTTTTTTTTTAAACACAAAAGATGTTTTATTTGGGGAAAAATATAGAGAAAGAACATAGGCAGTTATCCTGAGGTGGCAGGGGGTGTCAGAGCTAAAGGCCCCTAAACTGTCATTCTTAATATTTTCAGCATACATTTTTACTCCATTGAAGGTGGGTCTCTTGCTTTGCATATTTACATGTAAATGTATGTGCATGTGTGAAAAGAGAGTGAGAGAGAGGGAGAGGGAGGGGAAGGGGGGAGGATGGTAGAGGTGGAGAGAGGAGGGGAGGGAGAGAGAGAAATAGGTTTTTACTTTTTACTTCATCTAAATGTGTTTTTGGAAGTTTATCCTTATAAAATGATGACAGATAATTGGCACTTAATCAATTCTCTTTCTTACACACATATTCTTTTTTTTTGCTGATAGTAAATAAATTTAGCAAGCTACCTATCTTTTTTTCAATAAAATATGTATTTACAGTCTGTAAGTTCCAAATGTGATTCTCATAGAAAAATACTGGTAGGGAAATTGATTCTATTAATTTTCCAGTAATTGCCAAAATAGATGCACTACAATTTATTATTATTCTTGTAATTATATTTATTATTATATGAACATAATTAGAGAAACATTGGAAAAATAGTTATTTTCAGCATTATCATGAGGTTTTCTTTTCAAAAAGAATGTTATAGAAACCAACCACTAATGTGGAGAGTGCAAAAACTAGCTGACTATGTGAATATGTGATAGTTCCCAGCAGGAATACTGAGAAAGGAGTGAAGATTGAAGCCAGGATATAGTTCTGGAGGAACAGTTACCTAGGGTTATAA
>PVJO010015835.1:0-43803 GCA_004026905.1 Hystrix cristata | reverse complement strand
CTAGAGTCTTGCAGGAAGACAGAATGTGGTTTAGTGGAAGAGAGGGGCTTAAACAAAATAACCAGCCTATGGAAAGATACAGAGATCATAGAGCACATGATATTTTGTGGGGACAGGAGGCCTGTTGGTGGGAAGATGGTGGTAGGTCCCTGAATCTTTTGCAACTGAGAAAATACAGCAGCCAATTTCTGACTATTTTCTGTGTTTGTGAAATTTTCTGTTGCCTTGGCACCTTTTTTTTGGGACAGGGTCTTGCTATGTAGTTTAGGCTGGGCTTGAACTCCCTGTGTAGCCCAGGCTGGCCTCAAACTCAAGGTGATTCTCCTGCCTCAGCCTCCCACATGCTGGAGTAACAGGTGAGCGCCACCACACCCAGCTTGCCCTGCATTTTTGGTCAGCCAGCCAACCAGCCTTCCTTCTTCTCTCCTTTCCTCCTTCCTTCCTCCTTTCCTCCTTCCCTCCCTTCCTCCCTTCCTTTTTCCCTTTTCCTTTGCAGTAGTAGGGATTGAATCCAGGGTCTTCATACTGAGCTACATATCCAGCCTCTTAAAAAACTTATTTTGTTTTGAGATAGGGTCTTGCTAAGTTGCCCAGGATAGGCTTGAACTTCGGATTTTCCTGCCTCGGCCTGTCAGAGGCTGGGATTATGTTACATGCTACCTCTCCTGACTTGCTTTAACTTCTTTCAGATCTGGCTTTATGTAGATTGGCATGACTAGGGACTTGTGAGAACACAAGAGAGAAGTGATTAGCTAACAATAAAACTTTCTACCTGTAGGTCTTACAAGTTGGTTATGGGCCCATCACTTGGTACCTTTGCCCTGAGAGCCTATCTGATTTGTTACTTGGGCTTTAGACAAAGTACCTTTACACTAGGTTAGTGCTTGGCCCCAAAAGAATATACTCCTTAATGAGGAACAAATAAAGATGTCTTTCCAGATGGTACAGGTTAATTATAGCTATAGTTTACAGCTTTCCTTGTTTTTCTACTTGAGACAGAAGACTGGTTTGGATGTAATTTAAATAACCTTTGAGTTCTAGAGACAAATATTGAAGCCAGATCGTATGTTCCTCTTAACCTTTATACTACTCTGTGAATTGCTAATGATCCTTATCTTGGTCTACCTTCTCATGGCTGGGACAAAACACTCAGCACTCATAACCTAAAGGAAGAGAGGTTTATTTTGGCCCAAGGTTTTTAGAGGGTTTAGCCTTAGTTGGCTGGCTCGAAGGCAGGAAGGGTGTGATAGAAGGGCTCAGCCAAGGAGGAGTTTATGTCATGGCGAGCAGGAAGCGGGGCAGGGCCGGGTGGGAAGAGGGAGGGAGTGAGAAGACAGACAGAAGATACCGGGAAAGGAGAGAGAGATATGCCCTCCAGGTCATGCTCCAGTGACCCACCTCTTCTGACTAGATCCCACATCCTAACACCAAGTCTACTATAATGCCCCCATGGTTGAGTCATCTTCCAGAAGCCCCATCTCTGAATGCACGAGGCTTTTGGGGGGCATTCTAAGTCTAAACCATAGCAGTCCTCTCAGCCCCAAGTCTAGTTGAAGCCTTGATACTTGCTCCTCTCAGCTGCTTTCCCTGAGGTTCAGAAAGCATTGCTGTCCTGTAATTCAGTCCTCTAGCCTTCTTTAGTAGTTATGGAGTATGCCCACTCTCCAGGAGGGAAGGCAGTGAAATCATTTGGTCACCTTGAATGCACTTTCCTCATAGCCCTATGATGAAGTCAGAAGTTTTATTCAACTTTTCAGAGGGAGAGACTAAGGCATAGATGGTAACATGCTGGTCCACTGTTCTCTGGATCTTCCTAGTTTTCCCTTCAATGAACCTGTCTTGCTTCCTTGAAGATGTGCTTGTTTTGTTTTGTTGTGTAATTTTTGACATGCTTTTTCTGGGTACTCCTTGGTGTCAAATGAATACGCTTTTTCTAGATGCTTATTAGTTGTTTTTCAAGTGTTTACTCCACAATTTAAACATCTTCAGGTAGTGGAGGAAGGTAAGTGGTTGACTTTATTACCCAGATTGGCTTGGTAAAGGTTTGGGAATTTTTAACTTAGCTGAGACTTGTTAAGCCAGAAAGCACTCCTTAAATAGTGGTGGGCATTCCTAGTACACACACACACAAAGAACGCCTGGTAAATATGTGCTGACATGACTGGTAGAATGGAGTTCTGCCTGTTTTATCTCATATGTTCTTTTTTATCCTCTCTGCAGTACTGGGAATTGAACCCAGGGCCTTTGCACCAAGCTACATCCCCAGTCTTTTAAAAAATTTTCTTTTTTCATTTTGAGACATTGTCTCACTAAGTTGCCCATGCCCAGCTCAAACTTGCAACCCTCCTACCTCAGCCTCCCAGAATGCTGGAATCTCAAATTTCTTTTAAGGTGGCTTTCTGAAGTTACAATAATGGGAAACTAGGCCTTGGACATCTTAAATACTAAAGGAATATTCATCAGTTCATTCAATTGAGTGTGCCTAAGGCCTTTACCTCTCTGAGGATATATTGAGTGACTTTTGTACTGAAACTTGGGGATGCTTCTGTATGGCTACAAAGTGCAAGACTTGAGCCCTGAACTCAAACAAATACTTTAGTAGTATTCTACAGCAGTGGTTTTTGATGAGGGCAGTTTTTGTTCTGTAGGGTACATGTGTCTTTGTACATTCTTAGTTGTTGCATTGGTGTGTGTGTGGGTGGGGGAGAAGCCACTAGCAAGATGCAGGAAACCCTCTCTCCCACCATGAAGAATTAGCCACCCCCAAGTATCAGTAGTACCAAGAAAAAAACCAGCATTTTGAGGTTGGAATACTATACTAGTTAATAGTGGGGCAGGAAGTAAAGCTCACTTTGCCCTGGTCTAATGTAGTGCCTGCTGACATGAGGTCATTTAGAGTCATATTGCATCATGTGACAATTTTATCTAGCATCATCACCCACTAATTCTGACTCACACTTTTTGCCCTAGTCATACTTTTATTCCTTCATGGCCATGTTTCAGTACCTGGAACATATTTTTCTCCTTTCTTTCTCCCCCCGACCCCACACCGTTCTGAACCCAGGACCTTACATGTACTACTAAGCAAGTGCTTTACCACTGAAGTACAATCCTAGCCCTTTTTAAAATTTTGTTTTGAAACAGAGTATCACTAAGTTATCCAGGCTGGCCTGAGCTTGCAATTCTGGGACCTCAGCTTCCTGAGTAGCTAGCATTACAGACACCTGCTACTGCTCCTGCTCATTTCTTTATCTGGAAAATATTTACATCTCTTCCCGAAAGCCTTCCCTCATCTATAAAACCCAGATTGGGAGCTGAGTGTGGTGGTGCACACCTGTGATCCCAGCACTCTGGAAGCTGAGGCAGGAGGATCACAGCAAGTTCAAGGCCGTCCTGGGCTAAATAGCAAGACCCTGACTCAACCAAAAACCAAACCACATCAAAACAAACCAACTCAGATTGGATTGAAAACTGCTTCTTTATTCTTCTATCGCTAGTCTTTATCATTTAAGAAAGAAATTTTCTGTCTCAGCGTCTGCCTACCTCACCAGACAGTGAGCAACTTGAAAGTTAGTGCTCTTGCTCTTTTATTCTTGCCTAGTGTGGATATAAACGCACATTTAGTCATAGACGTGAGTCAGCTGAGGTGGCTAAAGAAGGGCGAGATCAGTGTGAAGTAGTGTTGCAAAAGGATTCACAGAGATTGTACAATGTGACACTTAATTCCTTGAAAATATTGATGAAAGTGGTGCACAGTGGTGATGGGGGTGGTGGCAGCTGTGACCCTGGCTGGGCTATAACTGTCGTCGTCAGAGTGGCTGGTATGTGAGGCAGGGCGGCCAGCTCAGTATGACGGGACACCACAGGACAGTGGGGCAGGGTGTGGTCGCGGCAGCAGGAGATGCAGTCGGCACCCAAGCGGTGGCAGCAGCAGCCCCGGTGACTGAGAGAGGCCCCTCCTGGCTCCTGCCATTGCTGGACGTCTGTGCCCAGCACCAGCGTGCCAGTGGCTCTGATGAGTTGGGAATAAGTCATGAAAGATGAGAAAAATTTCAGTTTGAGACCAGAAAACAAGCTTAATCATTAAAGGCTTTTCGTTGGAATGTACATCGGACACTTACCGGCAATTCTGAATGTGAGGGCAGACTTCCACCAGGCTCAGCGTTAAGTGAGCCCAGGGGGCCTGTGTGCCATAATTAACATTGCTTTGAAGACTCTGACACTGAGGCTGGTCTCAGAAATAGTTGACTTTTGGGAAAACTGGCTGTCCACATGCAGAAGATTGAATGTAGACCTATATCTCTTGCCATGTTAAAACTAAAATCAAAATAGATCAAAGAATTAAATGTTTAATGAAAACACTTAACCTGCTGGAAGATAAAATGGGTAAAACTGTTGAAGTAATAGGTATAGGCAAGGACTTTCTGAACAGAATCCTGGTTGCACAGAAAATACTCCCAAGAATCAACAGATGGGATTATATCCAGTTAAGCTTCTGCACAGCAAAAGAAACAACTAAAAAACAAACAGAAAAAAGAAACAACCAACAGAGTGAAAAGAAACCTACCGAATGGGAAGACATTTTGCCAGATATTCCTCAGACAGAAAATTAATACCTAGAATATATAAAGAACTCAAATTAGATCCCCCAAGATAAAAGATCCAATCAAAAAATGGGCAAGTGAAATAGATACTTCACAGAAGTACAAATGGCCAATAAATATATGAAGAAATATTCAATATTGTTGGCCATTATAGAAATGCAGATTAAAACAGTGAGACCCCCCATCTTCAGAAAGAATGGCCATCATCAAGAAATCAAATAATAACAAATGCCATGGGTTGGGGGGGGTCTTCTGCATTGTTGGTGGGAATGTAAACTACTACAGCTACTATGGGAATCAGTATAGCGATTCCTCAGAAAACTGAAACTAGAAATTCCATTTGACCCAGCTATTCTCCTCCTAGTGATCTTCCCAAAAGAGTTAAAGACATAATATTATAGTGATACATGCATGCCCATGTTTATAGCAGCACAGTTCAGAATAGCTAAATCTTGGAAGCAGCCTGTATGTCCAGCAACAGATAAATGCATAAGGAAAATGTATTTACACACAGTGGAGTACTACTCTACCATAAAGAAAGATAAACTTGAGTCATCTTTAGGAAAATGATGCACTTTGAGACCATAATGTTTAGTGAAGTAAATCAGACACACAGGCTTAAATATGATTTCTTGTATATGAGAAACCCAAATTATAAAGAGCAAAGTAAAAGATATAGGAAAGACAGAGATAGTTCTTTCTCAGTTGGGGATGGGATCAAGAGATGGAGGGAGGAGGGAAGAGAGTGGAGGGAAAGGGAATGAAAAAAGGAATTTAAGTTGTGTTATGTACATATACCAACTCCACACAGGGAATGTAAATGTAATGTACTACAAACATGTCCTAATATTTTTTTGAAAAAGGCGAGAGCTAAAACTCATGAAAAAAAGAGAAATAGTTGGCTTTTAAAAAAAAATACAAGCTTATTTTTTCTGTATAATGTTTATCGAAGCTTTATTTATAATGCCCAAACTGGAAATAATCCAGTTTTCCATCTAATGGAAAACTCCGCATATAATGGCAAACTCAGCATTAACAGGGAATGGACCACTAATAGGCACAACATGGAAGAATCGCTTTATGCCAAATAGCTCAAAGTCAGGCAGATAGCCAACATATTGTATGATTTTCTGAAAAAGAAAAATGTTTAGTCACTTTTTTTTTTTTTTTTTGATTCTGGGGATCAAACTCAGGGCCTTACACTTGCTAGGCAAGCACTCTAACCACTGAGCTAAATCCCCAGTTCCTGAAAAAGAAAAATGAACTCTATGTTTACCAGGAGCTGGAATAGGGAGGAGAGGGTGGACTACAAAAGTATGTGAGGGAAATTTTGAGGGTTATGGAATTATTCTATAAAGATTAGTTGTGGCAAGGACTACATGATTGTGTATGCTTAAACTACCAATCCAATTCCGCTCATTATGGGGTTGTTACGAGGTTGGAATTTTCTAGTTCTTCCAATTTTTCTAGGAGTTTAACTTCTGTTTTAAACTGTTTGCCTTAGATTGTCTTTTAAATATTTGTAATATGTGTAGTTATAACAAGCATATTTCTTCTAATGACGCCAATAAAATTAAGTATTAAGTAAACAAAAGTGGAAAACAAGCTACACTTTTGTCTCATTAGTGCCTAAATGTAGTAAAGTCTGCTTAAGTTTTGTGTGTAATTGGAGTGTCTTGGAGTTCAAAGGTGTCCATCCATAGACATGGAGGCCCAATTTGAATTTGAATTCAGGAGGAGGAAAAAATTTGAATAGATAAAATACTAGTTGATACTAGGCATCTTAGTCTTTTTTACATTTTCTGCTGTGAAACATTTCAAGATTTGATTTTGTTTCCTTTTCCCCATCACACTCACACGTGCATGCTCACACTTTTTATTTGCCTTAATGAACTCTCCAGTCCCTGTGGAGATAGATCTATGAGAACATGCATTTTCTGGTAACTCACAACCCGACCAGTGCTACTCTCAGCAAGTTCACAGAAGAACTGAAGAAGTGTGGAGTGACAATTTTGGTTTGAGTTTGTGATGCTACAAATGATGCAGTTCCAGTTGAAAAAGAAGGAATGCACACTCTAGATTGGCCATTTGATGATGGCGTTCTATCCAGTAGCAGATGATTGACTGAACCTGCTAAAAACTAGGTTGCTATGTTGTAGTGCATTGTGTTGCAGGATTGTGAAGGGCACCTCTATTGGTTGCAATTGCTTTAATTGAATGTGGAATGCATTTAAGTTCATAAGACGAAAAAGAAGGGGAGCATTTAATTCCAAGCAGCTCCTTTACTTGGAGAAATACCAACCTAAGATGAGATTATGCTTCAGAGATAAAACATTGCTGTGTTCAGTAAAAAATATAAATGAATGCTCACCTGATTGTGGCAGTTAGAGCTAGGAACTTTTGGTACCTGGAAATGTGAATCTGAACTTGTGTCATCAAAGTAGTGATGATGGATACAGTTCTCCTCAACCACTCTCCTAATGATTGGAGAAAAGCAAACAAATCCCTCAACAACATGAGTAAAATGTTTAAGAAAAGGGAAAGAGAAAAGGGATTCAGTGAAGGATAATTTTGCTTCTGATTTTGGAGTTTTAATTTCTGCTAGGATTGAATTATTTCAAAATCTCCTGTCTTTTAAAGTTTTTCAGGATAGGGCTGTAAGGAAAATCAGAATATTAGCCTGTGCCTAACCATCCGTTTGGGGCACACACTCTTCCATTATGCTTGGCACATAGATCTCCCTGTGATGGAATATTTTTTCAGGGGAAAAAGTGTATTTTCTTTCTCTCTCTCTCTCTCTCTCTCCTTTCTCCTGCCCCTTCCTTTCCCCAATACACTTTGCAGATGAAATAGGAGAAGCTTTGTTGCTTAAATTGGCATGCAGTCTGGTAGCCTTAAGCTCCCCTGGGCACTTTTAGGAAGAAACATATATAATAACATATATAATAGCATATATAATAAATGATTTCATATATACATACATAATGACCCAGGTGGATTTTAGTCTTTTCTGATAATGAGGTGTTCATTTTAGTTTCTTTTCCTCAAAACTGTGATTTAACATTAGGCATAGTAGCCAAGGGTGTTTTGGTAAGTTAGTGGGGAAATGGCATTTGAAGATACATCTTTCTCCTCAAAGAACTTACCTGAGAGTACTCTTTCTTAACCAGTGAAGCAAAGTGGGTATTGCAGAAACTTGTTTTCTAAAGAGTCTGACTCTAGGCCATGACTAAAGATATATCTCCAGGCAGAGAATTAGCACATTTTCTACAAACTGTAAAACTGTGGGCCGTAGCACTACTCTGATCCTCTAATGAAGTTAGAGAAGGCTGGTAGCTTAAAATTTTATTTTAGAATATATTTATATTCAGAATTTTCAGAAATGGTCAAAGGAGAAATAGCAAATTCGCAAAATTTTGGTCCTGGGAAATGCCCATGATGGTTATTTTCCAAACTGCTCTCTACATGTACAATTCAGTTTAACCACTGATTGCCTTGTTACTTTCTTACAAGGTTCTTTGAGATTCCAAAAAAAAAAAAAAAATCAGTGGTTCAGAAGCAGTAGTGCCTAGTGTGTATGCACTCACATGCTGTAACAGGGTAGGAGAGAGACATCATGTAACCCAAGAGTAGCAAAGAGACTGTTGCTGGAGAAAGGGTGTAGTAACATTTTTTGCAGATTCGCTGCTGGGTTCAGTGTGCTGATCTAGAAAAGCTGTTTATCAATTGCTTCTCGGCCTTTTGGCTAAGATCAAGTGAAAAGCTGTTTATCTCCTCATTTGCAGAAGGCAGTTACAACCAGACTGTATTGAGAGAGCAAGTGGAGGGATACCATCAGGGCACTTGTAATCTTTATATTACATACTTATTAGTCTCTGAATACAGGCTTGGAATCATCTTGTCCTGCTGGAATTCACTGTGTAGAGCCATAAGTGTCCCATTTCGTAAGCATCAGCTGGGCCAGTGGGAGTGAACTGGGACCTTGTCTCTATGAATGATACCTCAGTATTGGCTGCCTATGTGAACTGCCTGTTTCCTGTTGCAGAAGTTGTTTTTACTTTTTAGCTAAATGCAGACCTGTAGATTCTCTCTTCCCTCATCCCAGGAAACAAAACAAAATAATGTTTTTGACCTTGTTTCTAGAATTTTAAAGTAAGAAATGATAGTACTATCCAAAATTCTTTTATTTCTGAAATCAAATGACAGTGACAATGACATTTTGATTAAAGTGACATTAAAATGACAATAGAGTCCTTTACCATAGATTTAAGATCAAAGCATCATACCCTCTAAGTTTGGATATACTGTTGACCTCAAGGGTTTTGATCAGTGCCATCACAAACCTTTTCTATTTGACGTGCTCCGAATTTTGTTGTGTAGAGGAATTTGTACATTCGCGCATGCATGTGTGCATGTGTCTTTACTGTCCCATCAGTATCAGTGCCTACTTGAGTTAGGAGAATTACATTTCTGTTCCATGTGAGGAGAAGGGTATATAAAGCAACATGAAACATTAGCTCTCATTTTGTCTTAAATTACAGACTAATGTTAATTGTTCTCAGAACTAGATTTTCCCCTTCAAATTAAAACAATTTTTTCTTTTGGATTTAATGAAATATTGCTAGCTGAAGCCAGTTTGAGATGATGAGAGATGTCAGACTGATAAAAGTTGTGCAGCCTGATTTAAAACCAAACCTGAAAAATAAAACATATTTTGCATACCAAAAAAAAAATGATGTATGTGTGAATACATTGTGCTGGGCAGGGATAGTTCTGAGATAATAATGGATTTTTCTGGTGGTGTCTCTACAGGTCGATATGTCAGAACTCTCACCAGAAGAGCAGTGGAGGTAAGTGCAGCAGTGTGGGGTCCACAAGCTGGGAATTGTAGGTTAACTCAACTAAGAATTTTTCTGCCTTGTCTGTGGGAGGCAATTACTGACTGACAGGGCAAGTCCTTTGGGATCTATCCAAATATCTGGGTCAGTCCTGGGTAGCTCCCTTTGTCCTAGGGAGTAAATGGGTAATGTCCAGCCATCCATCTGGGTTTGAGTACCAGCTCTGCCATTTACTGCGTGATCTCAGCCATTTTACTTTTCACTGCCTAAGTTTGCCCCATTTGTAACAATATCTATACCTTACAGAGTTGTGTGGATTAATATATGTGAAATTCTTAGAACAGTGTCTGGCAAGTGGTGGGCTTCCAGTAAGTGTCACTTGCTTTGAGAATGATTATCATCTTAACATTGTTGTCATTATCCGTGATACAGCACGGAGAGCTCTGGTTAGAAAAATGGGAGACATTTCTTCTGATTCCACTCTGCTGTTCACTTGCTTTGTAACCAGGAAAGAGTCAACAAAAGCCTTATTTTCATGATATCTTATCAGTTTAGAAATATGATTGGCTCACAGATTGCACAAGGTGACTGACCAATGGACTGAAATCAACCAAATAAAATTTAATAGTGAGAAAAGATCTTAAAGTATCAATTATTAAAATATAGATTGGTAAAAGATACCAACTCTCATGATAAGCCCAGCATTGCTTTACTTTATTTTTGAGGGGGAGGTGTTGAGACAGGGTCTTGCTCTATTATTCAGGCTGGCCTTGAACTCACTGTGTAACCCACACTGGCCTCAAACTCATGGCGATCCTCCTGCCTCAGCCTCCCAAGTGCTGGTGTCACAGGTGTGCGCCATCACACCTGGCTTTATTTTGGTTGATTTTAATTTCAGACTGTGCCAGTTGTACACCTCCGCTACCAATATATTCTGAATAATTTAGAAGATGTTCCTAGAAATGTACTGTCTCCCTTAAAGAAAGTGACAATGCCAGTATACTCTGCTTTTCTGGAGATGCATGCTTTATTCTGCACACTGCTTATTAGGAGCTTTAGCTGGGTCATCTAAAAGAAGGCAACCAAGTTTAAGTCTTCTTATCATGTTATGTGAATACTGGTTGAAAGATCTAGAAATGTTAGCCTAAAGAGAATGGAAAGATGGAGTTAGAAACAGGAGAGAGTTTTGTTGTTGTTGGTTTGTTAATTTAATAAGATCATGATAAATCTTTAAAGGATAGGCATTGAAAAAGAGAGATAGATATTTCCTTTGTTTTTTCTAGAGTGAAGGAGTAGGTCCAGTGGTTGAAGATACAATAAGGTAGACTTTTTGGACTCATTGTCAGAAATATCTTTAATCAAGATATGTTGAGAGGTAGTGAGTTTTCTGTCTCTAAAAAATTGGAAATTTATTCATCCATAAGAAAATATGAGTATCTACAATGTGCCAGGTCCTGTTAGTTCTAGAATAGATTATCTTAAAAGGCCTATATTTTTAGCCAATGGAATTATTCAAGCAGAGGTTGCAGAAATAATTTTTGCATTGAGCAGGAGCTTGAACTGGACAAGGTCTCTGGTCTTTTCTTGATCCTTTCTTTGATTTCATGCATGTTGTGTATATCCATCCAGTTATGTATTATCTAGGACAAGAAACTTATCTCTGGCTAGCTTTTTTTTTTTGAGACAGAGTCTTGTTATGTAGTCCAGGCTGGCCTTGAACTCACTATGTAGTTGACGCTGGCCTTGAACACTCAGCGATCCCCCTGCCTCAGCCTCCCAAATGCTGGGCTTATAGGCTTGCAACACCACGCTGGCTTCTTGCTATCCTTATAACTCCCTATATCCCTTAGGTTCCTTTCCCTTTTCTTCCTTTCCCTTCCTTGTAGTACTGGTCATTAAATTCAGGACCTCATGCATACTAGGCAAGTGCTGTACTACTTGAACTAAATCCCCAACCCCTACAATCCAGTTTTAAGGTTTTCTTAAGTATTCTGTACCCATTTAGCTTAGCCTGTCCTTACAATGACCATGTGAGGCAGGGAGAACAGAAACCTACTCCTTTTGAAACCCAAAGAAATTGTGATGGAAAGACGTGAAGTTTCTTGGCCAGGACCCATAGGTGAGTCTGAGCCTAAGTTTCTGACTCCTTATTCTATTTTTCTTCCACCTGGGGTAGTTTTTTGTAAGATGAATCTTAGGTGCCGAGGGTGATTGATGTTTGACTATTTACTTTACCCACCAAGTTTGTTTCCTAACATTTTATTATATTGTATAAAAAAATTAAAAGAATTGTATATTGAACACTCTTTAACCCACCACCTAGATTCTACAATTAACTTTTTGCTATCTTTGCTTTATCATTTATCTACTCATACTTTATTCCACTGTGTTCTTTTTGTTGTTTTTCTTTTGCTGCACTTAGGAATTTCACAAAGACGTCATTTATGTTGTTCTTTTCCTCCCTCACATCTAGTGCCGTGGTGGCAAACCTATAGCACGCGTGCCACAGTGGGCTGTTTGTTACATGGAAAGTTCTAAAAGGTTCACCGTCACTGCTCTAGTGTGTGAGGCATTTGTGTAAAAGCTCCTGACTACAGGGTACATTGAGATTTGATTTCCTCTGTTTTCTTCCTCGTTCTTCACCCTTGGCTGACTCTGACCCACAGAGGTAGGACAATGTTCCTGGAGGAAGACTTTGCCAGGATTGGCCAAGTGAATCACTAGCTACCAGTCCTCAAGACCAGAGAATGCCAGCCTTAGATTTATAGAAAGTTTTCAGCTACATTGCCTAATTACTGAACTTCCCGAATCCCTTAGGGAGACTGCAGTTTTACTTGTGGGTGCTGATAAAGTCACTGATGTATTAGAATAAAGTTAAAGCTATTTTTCAATTTTTAACAAGTTTTAAGATTTCTGACTCTGGCAAAGAAGATAGGATGAGTAAAGCAAGAATTTAACCCTGGAATCAGCACACATTTGCAGTGTTAACCCTCATTGGTGTCATAAATATCATTGACTAAGATTCTAAGGCTTTATGGCTATAAGCTGTCTGGATTATTTTCTCCTTCCAGTGACAGGTTGAAACAGGACTGAAATGGGCAGTGACATAGGCTTTTCCTTCTTGCTGCAAGAAGGGCATGAGGTGTTTCTATCATGAGGGGCAGACAATAAACCTCCTATCTCTAACTCCCAGAGGGGAGTTTTATTGCTGGGTCCATAGAGCCTCTATTCTGTCCCCAGATTCCTGTCATGTAGGACATCTGCCCTTCTAGCCCCTCCCTAATTTACATGGATAGTACTCTTCAGTTATGAAGCACAGGAGCATGTTTTCAGCTACAGATTAGTAGGAGGTTCCTGGGAAGCACTTCTTTACCTCCATATCATCCCTGACTTGGCTCACCCCATCTCTTTGGCTTTCAGGGTTGAGCATGCACGCATGCATGCTAAACATCGTGGCCATGAAGCCATGCACGCCGAAATGGTCCTCATCCTCATCGCAACCTTGGTGGTGGCCCAGCTGCTCCTGGTGCAGTGGAAGCAGAGGCACCCTCGTTCCTACAATGTAAGCCACTTTGCCTCTCACATCTTTGTCAGTGTCAGGAGACCCAAAGTAGTCCAGGGCTCAGCCTAATACTGGGCCACATGTAGGCAGAGGAAAAAAAACAATGAACTTTTCATATGGGAATGGTGAATGAATAGTCCTTGGGGTGCCTGTGCACACACATGTGTCTGGGTGTGTGTGTGTCTGTGTGTCTGTCTAAATGGTGAATTATTCAGTGGATAAAAATAAGGATACCACGTGAGACTATTTTCATTGCCAGAAAAGATAGGCATTCCCATTTAAAAATTGTTGAACATATTCATGAAGGAGATATTCATCAGAAGCTTCTCCCCTGGAAGGGGGAAGATCACTTGATTGGGAAAACCAAACCTATAAGTAGTCTTACAAATAGGATATAGATCTTGCTGATTTATATTACTACAAAAGCAAAACCAGTAAGCTTGTAATGGAAAAAATGAGGAAATAAGTAAATGGCATACAGAAAACAAATAGCTAAGTGGCACAAGTAAATTTTTCCTTATCAGTAATTAAATACAAAAGTTGGTTAAATTATCCTGATTAAGGGCAGATTAGCAGGTTGGAATTTTTTTTGTATTTACAAAGAACATGTTCTGGTACCTTGTAGCTATATACAATGATCACATTCATCGTAGTTAATTTGTACCTGTACATGATTTATCTTGGTTTTCCCCTACCTTCTCCACCCCTCTCTTATACTCCCCTTCCCCTCCTAATTCACAATAGAGTTTTTCCAAATTTTTCCATTGTTTTCCTGTTTTTCTTTTCTTTTCCTTCCTTCCTTTCCCTCTCTTCTCTAGTTCTCTTCCCTTTTGAATATTGTCTTTCTTTTTCACACTATCTATTACACCTTTTTGTCCCTATTTACACTTAGGCTTCTCATATCAGAGAAACAATTCAATGTGTACTCATGTGTGTCTGATTTATTTCACTTATGTTCTCAGGGCTGGGAATTTAGCTCAGTGGTTAGAGTGCTGCCCTGAGTTCGATCCCCAGCACCAAAAAAAAGAAAAGAGTATATTCTCAAGGTGCATCCATTTACCTATAAATGTTTCAAGTTTGTCCTCTTTTATGGCAGAGCAGTACTCCATTGTATAAAAAAAAAAACTACATCTTCTTTAGCCATTACTTAGTTGCTGGACATTTGGGTTGTTTCCAAGACTTAGCTATTACAAATTGTGCTGCTATAAACATGGTTGTGCATATATCACTGTGGTATGATTTTTTTAATTCTTCTGGGAAGATACCAAGAAGAGGAATAGCTGGGTCAAATGGAACTTCTATTTGTAGTTTTTTGAGGAATTGCCACACACTTTTCCACAATGGTTGGACCAGTCTACACTCCCACCAACAGTGGAGGAGGGTTCTTTTTTCCCGTAGCCCCACCAGCATTTGTTATTGGTTGATTTCTTGATAATAGCTAGTCTTTCTGGAGTGAGATGGAATCTTAGCATTTTAATTTGTATCTCTTGAATGACCAGTGATGTTGAACACTTTTTCAAATATTTATTTGCTGTTTGTACTTCTTCATCTGAGAAGTGTTTATTTATTTGTTTTTGGACTGGGTCTTTAAATTTGGGGGGGTCTGATTTTTTTGAGTTCCTCATATATTCTAGATGTTAGACCTTCGTCTGAAGAACAGCTGGCAAAAACTTTTTCCCACTCTGTGGGTTGTCGCCCCACTCTGTTGGTGATTTGTTTTGCTGTGCAAAAGCTTTTGGATTTTAACTCCCTCCCCTTAATCCATTGATAAACTAGGTACAAGAGTCTCAGATACAAAGACACAAAAGTACAAAGTACACAAAGATGCAAAGTACACAGAGTACACAAAGTACACAGAGACACAAAGGACACAAAAAATATTTCATGCAGATGACAACCAAAAGAAAGGTAGAATGGCTATACTAAATCTGACAAAATAGACTTAAATTTAAAAAGTTTTTAAGAGACAGTAGTATATATTGATTAAAGTTCAATACAATACAACAATTATAAACGTACATGTGCCTAACAAAGGAATCCCAAAACACGTGAAGAAAATTTTACAGTATCAAAGGTAAAAGTAAGTCTACAATAATAGTTGGAGATTTCAGTACCCCTCTTTCAATAATGGATAGACAGACAGCAGTAGAGGACTTGAACAATACTACAAACCAGTTAGGCTTAACAAACACGCAAAGAGTACTCCCCAGCAACAGCAGAATACATATTCTTCCCAAGTACATATGGGGCATTCTGCAAGATAGACTGTATGTTAGGGCCACAAAAACCTCAATAAATTAAAAAAGAATGAAATCATAGACTTAAGTACTCTGCTGTAGGACAAGGTAGGCAGTATACTAGTTTCCTCTGTAACTATTATCTTAGAAGTGTTTTGCCTTTTCAAATATAACAGTATTTTTAAAACATAAAAACACAATAGATACCCACAAAATAGTAGTTATACTTTGAAAAAATAACAGATACATATTATAGTAACATTAGTTAACATGTTTTGGGTTTTTAATGTTTTAAGCACTTTACATATATAGACTCAATTGAGCCTCTGTGCAACCCAGTAACATTCTGTTTTCTCCAATTATAGTTGAGGAACGGAAACATAGAAAGGCTAAGTAATTTGTTCAAGTGATAAAGCTAATATTTGAACCCAGATAATTTTACTCTAGGGCTTCCAGTCTTAATCCTTAAATGATTCTTTTTATCTAGTGTATGCTTATTCAGGCCTCTTATAATATGGCCAGATTTGCCCAGAGGTCTGTAACCTGCATGATGGGATCTACTATATACTGTGCTCACTTAATAGCCTATGACAGTGATGGTGAACCTTTTAGAGCTTTCAGTAATACAAACAGTGTGTTGTAGTGTGTGTGCCATACGTTCACCACCACTGGCCTATGAGTTAAGCACAATGTTAAATGAAGACACAGAGGCCCAGAGAGTTGAGGCATGAGTTGAAGCTAGTACCTCAATTCCCATGGCCTGAGTGTTGGTCATACCAACAGGTTAGACTAAGATTTGAACCCAGGTCTTCTGTTTCATATTTCAGATTTTGAACTGTGCCATGTGTTATCTCTGGAAATAGTTTGCCATCAAGGGAACCAAAGTGTAGCCTGGAGCATAGGAGGAAGAGAGATGAATCATTGTCCTTGAGCTGGTACAAGTTCCAGACAACACTGGCCTATAGCTAGCTGAAGTGTTGGCATGTGGTACAAGTAGGGACATCTGTACCTTCAGGTCACAGTGTATGGAATACCCATATGACACCAAAGCTTTTGAAACTAGTCATCATCTGGCAGGCTAAGCCATCTGGGTCGGGGCTTCCTTTCCTACCCTGTCATCTGAGATGAGATATTTGTTTCTCGGTGTGTGGTTATTATACCTACTTTGCTAAATGGGGGTGGCCAAGATAGTTTAATTGAACCTGGAAAAATAAGAAAACTGATAAACCACGTACAGAGTGAGAACTCCCTTGGTGTTTCTTTTTTGTTTTTTTAAGAGACAATTTTTTTTTATTTTGAAGCTTGTTAAGTGTGAAAGGCAGCATAATACATTTAGACTTTCTAAGAAATTTAAAATTTTTTAAATAGATTGTTATCCAACAGATTGTCCCAGTTTCATCTCTTGCTATTGCTTTTATGTTCCCATAACTTTGATCACATATAACCACTATTCCACATGTGTTAAAAAAAAGATTTTATTAGTACATGTGTGTGGTACATAATGTTTATATTCCTTGCGGGGAGTTGGTACATGTACACAACACATTTTAATTCCTTTTTTTCATTCCTGTTCCTTTCCCTCCCATCCTCCTCCCTCTATCTTTTGATCCCCTTCCCATTTGGAAAAGATCCATCTAACTGCTATTATCTTTTATTTTGCTGTTTATGTATATTTTAAGTTTATATCATGTAAGAGAAACCATGTGATAGTTGAACTTGTGCGTCTGATTTATTTCACTTAACATTGTGGTTTGAAGGGGCATCTATTTTTCTACAGATGTCTCAAGTTTATTTTTATGGCAGAGTAGTACTCCACTGTGTATAAATACCAATTCATTGTGTGTAAATATCCATTCATCTGTTGATAGACATATAGGCATTTTTATGCTTGCATTTAGAAATAGTTATATATGTTGGTTAATCTACAGAGATTTTTACAAACCTACTCTGAAGAAAGTGAGTATGCATATATGTACTGTAGTGGTTTTCATTAACTGCTTTTTTTTTTTAAGTTCTAAAATCTTTTCTTTAAACAGTATTTTAAAGAATAACTCCCCAATGTGGACAATAGTTAAGAGGCCGTTCTACTTGTTACAAGGCTTTGAGCTGGGCATGGTGGCACATGCCTATAATCCCAGCACTTGGGAGGCTGAGGCAGGAGGATCACCACGAGTTTGAGGCCACCCTGGGCTACAGTGAGTTCAAGGCCAGCTTGGACTACATAGCAAGACCCTGTCTGAAAAAACAAAACAAAACAAAAAAACAAAAAAGAGAAAGGTTTGGGGTAACTCTAGTTCTTTTGCTTCCTCCTCAAGACTCTCTATAGGACTTATTAGATCACTGTCAGAAAACCACAGATATTTGCTAGTTAATCCTTAATAGGAAATGTGACTGTAAGTTAATGAGGCAGTTGTACAGGAACATGCACCATCATCTCTTTGCTTACTGCACCCTGTAAACATGCTGAACTTGACTAGTGAGAAGGTATGCTTACTATAGAATACCAAGTGCTGACTGTGGAAGAAGAATTGCCCAAGGGGCCTGTGTATAATTGCATCTCCTATCCTTTTTCAAACTTATCAGAAGTTGGAGCTCTTTTTCCTCGGAGGCAGTATAAAATAATGGAGGCCAGTCTGCCTGGATTAACTAGCAGTAAGATTGCTTTCTGCCTATAGGACTTTATACATCTCTGAGCCTCAGTTTTTCCTGTCTTTAGTGTAGAGTGATGATACCTACCTCATGTGTTGTAAAGATTATTTAAGATTGTATGACAGAGTGTTTTGTAGACTCTAAAGCTAGTATTAGTAAACTGTTGCTCCTATTCCTAAGAGAAAAAGCTCGAGAATGTAAAGTAGTCCTGTCTTCAGGTACTACTTTGTGTAGAAAAGAAATAGAAATTTATTTTTATTAAGGTAAATCTCCCATAACAAAGTTCACCATTTTGAACTATGTAATTCAATGCCTTTTAGTACATTACAGTGTTGTGCAACCACTGCCACTATCTTTTTTTTTTTTTTTTGAGACAGGGTCTCACTCTGTAGTCTAGGCTGGCCTTAAACTCATGGTGATCCTTCTGCCTCAGCCTCCCTAGTGCTGGGATTATAGGTGTGTGCCGCTATGCCTAGCCCACTGCCCCTATCTTACTCCAGAAGGTTGCCTCGCTCTAAAAGGAAATCTTACACTCAATAAAGAAATACTCTGTATTTGTCCCTCCAACAGACCCTGTACCCAGTGATCTGCCTTTTATGTATTTGGCTATTCTGGATAGTCATAAATTGAATCATTCAGTATGTGGCTTTTTGTGTCTGATTTCTTTCGCATAGCATGTTTCAGGCTTCATCCATGTTGTATCTATCAATATTACTTTCCTTTTAATGGCTGAATAATACACCATTGTGTGGATATACTGTATCTAGTTTTTTCATTATCAGTTGATGAAAATTTGTGTTGTTTCCATCTTTTGCCAATTGTGGATAGTGGTGCTATCCACATTCATCTGTAAGTTTTTATTTAAACTTTTTTTCCCCCTCTACTTAGAGTTCAGAAATAAGGCAAGAAAAGAAGCAGTTAACAAGATGATGACTTTACTTTACCAGATACTGAGATATGTCATGTGGATAAACAGATCAGTGGGACAGAATGAGGATCTCAGAGACAGATCCATGTATAATGAGAACTTAATATAGAAGAAAGGTACTCATCAGTGAAGAAGGTATTCTTTGTTAAATAGACTGTGTTGAGGAGACTAGCTCACCATATGAAAAGTCAAAACTTGATTCCTTGATAGGACTGAATACAAATGAGACTTAAAAGAAGATTAGGGTGTAGCTCAGTGGTTGAACACTTGGCTGGCATGCATGAGGCCCTAGGTTTGATCCCTAAGCACTGCATATCTGTCTGTCTGTATCTATGTCCATCTGTCTTGGCTTGCGAGCATAATTAATTCCGGAAAGATGCTTGTAATTCAGAGCACTTGTATATCAACGCAAATTTCTCGTAAGAAATAATGGAAACGCAAATAGTTCATTCCACAACCAAAAACTATTCTTATAAAAATGATTACAATACTGTAATATAATACAAAATAATAAAGGAAATACAAAATATAAAGAAAAATAAATTAACCTACACTTACCTTTGAAAACCTTTGTGGATGGTATGAGAGAGACGAGAGAGGAGGGTTATTGTGTAGGACAACCTTCACTATCACTAACGGAATCAGTGCTATCTGTTGGAATCTTTTCATGCAGCTTGAGCGAGGAACCTATCCGATGACACTTGCTTTTTTGACTCCTTTTGAGGATTTTGCAGAAATGTGACATTGCACAGTTGCTCACACTGCTACAGCCTTATTTGGGTGGTACTTTTCTACAAGATTTTGCAGTTTCCCCCATTTTACACATCTCCCTAATCTCATTTGAAATGAGGGTTTCCTCTGCCTTTTTCTCCTCCTCCTCTGCAGACGAGATCTCCGTAACCTCTTGCTACTGGGAGATGATCACCCACAATTCTGCAGGGAGGGAGAAGAACCATTGGTTAGGTTGTGATCATGTGACATTGTCATCTCATACTGCTCAATTGCAAGGCATTACTCATTTATCAAGTTAAAATTCATTAGAAATGTTTTCTGATCTTGCAGAACACTCACAGAACAGGTGACTTGCAATCTAAGGTTTTACTGTATATTAAGATCTAATTATGAAAAGTAAGATTATACAGTTAATAAGACAACAAAGGCAAGTAGGACAAGCAAGAAAAATTTGATAAATTTGATTACATGAAAATTAAGACAAAGTTAACTACTGACTGACCTAGTAGAGAAGAAATTAGTAGTGATTAAACCTGAAAATAGGTTAATATCTAGACTACACAAAGGAACTCCTACAAATCAACAAAGATAGTGACTCTAGTAGAAAAGTGGACAGAAGATAAAAATAGTTTACAGGAGAGGAAACCCTAGATGGCTATTAAACATGAAATGAGATTCTTGGAATCATTAATAATTAGAGAAATGCACATTAAAATAGCAATAAGATCACTTTATACCTATTAGAATGTCAAAAATTAGCTGAACAATGCCAAGTGTTGACAGGGTCAGAGGCAGCAGGAGCCTTTGTGCACTCCTGTGGGAATGAAGACTGATGTGGCATTGTGGGGAGCAGCGTAGCACTGCTTAGATCGTCTAACACATAGGGTGATACATCCTGAGGGCCCTGAGAGAGGGTGTTCATTGAAGTGTTATTTCTGGTAGTAACATTGAATGAGGATTTAGAGGCAATCTGAATAGTATCTCTTTAGAAAATAAGTAGGTAAAATGTAATGGATGCATTTAATTAAACTGTTGCAGTTAAAAGCAATTCAAGTGTACTGTAACAACTTGGGCAGACCCTAAAAACATAATACTGAGTGGAAAAAATAAACAGAAAGATACATAGCACAGTGCAAATTAAGAAATTAAAAATACAAAAAAAAAAGAAATTAAAAATACAAGGCTGGGGATTTAGCTCAGTGGTTAGAGTGCTTGCCTCGAGTTTGATCCTCAGTACCAAAAAGTATTAAGAAATTAAAAATACATGTGTGGAAAGAAGCAGTTTGTAAAGATATGTACAAATAAAAATGTACATATTAAATACATTAGATTGGCCTTGGGCTGTGGAGCAGGTATAAAGGAGAGTCCAACCAATTCCTCAGGGAATGTAAAGGTAAGGCTCTAGGATTATTGTTGAGTAGCAGAAACTGGAACTATTTGAGATTAGCCATGAGAGCTTTCAAAAAGTGCTTCTTAGGGCATGCCAAGAAATGATGGAATTAATTGATAAGGCTGGTGTTTCTCTCAAACTGAATAAAAGTTTTTGTTCTTCACTGGTCCAGGCTAGTGGCCTTAGTCTTTCAGTGATTTACTCATGACCACTAAGTACAGAAACACAGTTCTGTTCTCCTAGGCCAAGGTTTCACAACAGAGACACATTTTTATAGGCTAGATTATTTTTTGTTTTGGGAAGCTCCATCCTGTACATTGTAGGATATTTAACAGCCTTCCTGACCTCTACCCTCTAGAGAGCACCAGATTTCCCCTAACTGCAATAACCAAATATGTCTCCAGACATTGCAGTGTGTTCTCTGGGGAGCAGAATCACCCCTGATGAAAAGCACCGTCCTAGACTCTAGGACCTGGAGTAGCATGGACGGTGCAGTTCTGAGAGTAATTGTGAGCAGGGATCCCTGCGCACTGAATTTTGTAATTTAGGAGCTGTCAGTGATGTCCTCTGTAATACAGGTGCTTAAATCCAGGCTTCAAATTAAAAGAAGAGAATGTTAAATTAATTAACTGTTATTTGCAGCAAGAGATCCCACCAGCTTCTGTGTCTAAATTTCAGATACCATTCTTTTCAGTTCCAGCAACAATAACAATACTTAGTTTTTTGTTTTGTGTGCTGGGGTTTGAGCCCAGGGCTTCTTGCATGCTAGGCAGCTGCTATAGTGCTGAGCTACATCTCCAGTCATCATCCCCCAGCCCCACCTTTTTTTTTTTGGTTTGGTTTTGGTTTCTTTTCTTACATTTATTTTTATTAGTACGTGTTTGCAGTACATAATGTTTACATTCCTTGTGTGGAGTTGGTATGTGTATATAACACATTTTAATTCCCTTTTTAATTTCCTGTCCCTCCACTCCCATCACTCTCCCTCCATCTCTTGCTCCTCTACCCATTTGAAAAAGATCTGTCTCCCTGCTGTTATCTTTTATTTTGCTCTTTATGTGTATTTTGGGTTTCCCATGTAAGAGAAACTGTGCACTGTTTAAGCTTGTGTGTCTGATTTGTTTCACTTAACATTAAGGTTTCAAGGCGCATCCATTTTCCTGCAGATGATTCAAGTTTATCTGTATGGCAGAGTAGTACTCGACTGTGTATAAATACCAATTCATTGTGTATAAATACCCCACTTTTTTTTAACCATTCATCTGTTGATGGACATACAGGCTGTTTCCAAGATATAGCTATTATGAATTGTGTTGCTATAAACATGGATATCGTTGTGTCACTATAGTATCTCTTTAGAAAAGATACCTGAGAAGGGAAAATAGCTGGGTCAAATGGAATTTCTAGTTTCAGTTTTTTGAGGAATCTGCATTCTGATTTTCACGGTAGTTGTACTAGCTTGTATTTCCACCAACAGTACAGATTTCCTTTTCCCTACAGCCTAGCCAGCATTTGTTATACATATTTGGTTTTTTGATTATGGCCATTTTTTCTGGAGTAAGATAGACTCTCATTGTTGTTTTAATTTGCATTTCTCTAAGGCCAGCATTGTTGAACATTTCTTCCTGTATTTATTGGTCATTTGTACTTCTTCTGTCAAGTATTTCACATGTCCAGTAGTCTTAGTTAGATTTCCTAGAGTCAATGGTTTGTAAGAGAGCAGATTTAATACAGGACATTTATAAGTTATGATATTCACCCACAAGCCAAATACAGGAAGAATACCGAATGTCTATGTAGGCGCTGGAGACCCAAAAGATCCAATCAAGAGCTGGGAGCCCACAGCACTGTCCCATGTACGCCCGTGTCTGCAGATGATGGCTGAAGAAATCTTTACTGGAACCAGGATACACTGCTCACAGCAGAGATGAAGACCAGAGCTCCCCCGAAGCAACAGCAGCCATCCTCAATGACAGCAAGGCCCTGACCTCCTTCTTTGGCGAGGACAGCTGAGTTCCCTTCAGGACAACCAGCCGCAGCGGAGCTTCTCCTGGGCAACAGCCCACCAACTAGCTTCTGCTCCCATTCTGCTTTATGTTGCATCAGCAACAATCCTCAGGTGGATCCTCTACGCCCAGGAACACACCAGCTCAGTCCAGCTGGGCATTCTAGCTCAAGTTGACCACGTAAGGTCCACCACACTAGTTTTTGATTGGGTCTTTTGTTGGGGGGAGGTCTAAGTTTTTGAGTACTTCCTATATTCTAGATATAGTCCTCTGTCTGAGGAATAGCTGGCAAAATTTTTTTCCCTTTCTGTAGGTTGTCTTTTCACTTTGATGGTTGTTTCCTTTGCTATGCAGAAACTTTTAATTTGATGTGATCCTATTTATTGATTCTTGGTATTATTTCCTGTACAATTGGGGTTCTCTTCAGAAAATCTTTGCCTACCCCTATGACTTCAAGAGTTTTACTTTTTTTTTTTTTTTTTTTTTTTTTTTTTTTTTTTTTTTTTTTTTTTTTTTTTTTTTTTTTTTTGGTGCTGGGGATCCAACTGAGGGCCTTGCACTTGCTAGGCAAATGCTCTACCACTTGAGCTAAATCCTCAGCCCGAGTTTTACCTATTTTATCCTCTAGCAGGTTAGGTGGTTTTCTTTTGTTTGTTTTTGTTTTTTGTTTCTGTTTTTTGAGACAGACTCTCACTATGTAATTCAGGCAGGCCTTGAATTCACTACATAGCCCAAGCTGGGCTTGAACTTGTGGTGATCCTCCTGTTTTAATCTCCTGAGTGCTGGGATTATAGCTGTGTGCCACCATACCTGGCAAGTTTTTCTGTTTTAACATTTAGTTCTTTGATCCATTTTGGTTTTAGTTTAGTACATGGTGAGAGATATGGGTCTAGATTCAGCTTTCTGCATGTGAATAGGTAAAGCATTCAATTTTTTATAAATATAAAAAATTAATAAATTTTTATAAATTTTATATGAATTTTTTATACTTATATTTTTGAGTGCTTATAAAAAAGCATCAAAATTTTCAACATTGACTATTTTTGGTGTACAAATTCTGTAACAACAGAAATTAATTCCTATATGAATTACAATGGAAATACCAGTAGAACTCTATAGCAAAACTAATCTTTACTTAATTTATTACACCTAAGGCTGTCTTTACACATGACAGCCAGCATGTTCCATATACACTTATCACTTACACTGACAGCACATGTGTTTTGCTTTCTTGGCCTTTTTGTAGGACTTAGTTGATACCTCACTGGTCTTGCTGTTTTGTCAAGAGGTTCTTATTATATTATGCAATGGGTCGTGAACAGGAACATAAAATAACGGTAAAATAAAGTACTGAATTTTTTATATGCATTGCATGTTTAGGATCAACACTTTCACATCAGCTTGGTTACAAAACCAAGTACTTGGTTACAAAAACCTAAAAGATAACATCAGAAATGAATTCCTGTGTGAACTGCAATGTAAATGCAAACAAAAGTCCGCCACAGAAATAATTTTTGCTTTAACTGTTACCCCGAGGCAGTCTTCACACATGAAAACTGCATGTTCCATGCACCCATGTACATGTTTTGCTTATACTGAGAGCACATGTGTTTTGTTTTCCTGTCCTTTTCTGTAGAGCACAGTTGCTACCCTTTTGTTTCTTCTGTTGTTGTAGTGGGTCTTTGTGATGCTGGCCCTGCTCCTTCACCTGTCAGCTCACCCATATGCTCCACAATTTTTTTGTGTAGTGTTCTCGTGCACTTGTTATTTTTTTTTGTAAACTATCGAGCTATTCCACAAATGTTTAGGATCGAATGAAACACAACCATTGGCAATGCTTTGTGTTTTGAGTGACATAGTTGCTGCGTAATTCATCAATAACATCTCTTCTACCTTTCGTTTTGTTGTAGAAAGTTACCCTCTCACACTTCAGTTTCGTGGTGATTTCCCTGTCAGTATTTCCATCATGGTGCAATGTTGACATGTTAATATCAGCAGTACCAGTTTGTTTTTCTTTGCCATATGTGAGGCCAATGTTATATCTTTCTGAAATACAAAGATTGTACTATACAATTTTCTGTTTTGAAATTGCAGACATTTCATTTTGAACTTCAGCTTTATTCTTGCATACAGTTCCTATGCTGGTCAACTTGTGCTCTGTTAGCAAATGTAATGTCAGTTGGAAACTGGTAAGCCAGTTGTCAAATGTCACATTCTGATCGGTTCGGGTGATGGGGTCAACAAGTCTTTTCACAACATCATTCATTTTATTATTATATGAATAAGGGCCTGCTGGCTAAATTCCAGGATAAACTTCTAAACTGAAAGCATAATGTCTTTGCATCTACAAGGGCATAAATTTTTCTGCCATATTTTGAAGGGTTTTCTGGCATATACAGCCTGAAGCCACAACAGCCACTAAATGCTGCTGTGTGTTCATCAGTAGTCATGTATTCAGATAGTGTGTGAATTTCTTGACAGTTACCACAAATTGTTCAAACAGTGGGCAGATAGCAGCTTGGATTATAAGTTCTTTTTCTTTCTTGGTGGGTGCTTTAGTCATCAACCTCAGGCAATTTTGAAGGAAACCAAATCTCCTCAGTGTCACTGTTATTCTACAAACCTGAAGCCCACAGCCGTAAGTCTTTTATATTCCTGCGATTTTAGCAAGATTAAGCCATGCTAAAAAAACAGCAAACCTATGCTTGCTTTCAGTTCAGCTTGTGAGGTGTCATAATAAACACATTTTTGAGTATGGCTATTGGTGCATACAGAACATTTTACCTGTATTCCATCATTTGTGTATTTCACAACATCTTGTGGCGTTTCATCTGTTACAATTTCCAACATTGAATGGCAGTGCTGGCATTCTGTCCAATAGGTTTCACCCCTGCCAAGATCCTCACTGTATTTTTGTATGTAGTTCTAACATCTCATTGTTCCATTTGGTTGTGTGACCGTTTTGTACCATTTTGAGTAGTCAAATATGTACTAACACTGCTGTTTTCTTTGTCCTCCGAATCAGAAGGTCATTCCCTGTGTCTGTGTGTATCAGTCGATTCTTGCTCTATTTCACTGTCACAGGAACTTTGGCTGTGGCTAAAAGTCAAATCCTGAATGCACACCTGTTGCAGCTTTGGAGCTCCTGTACACACCTTGTCTTCATCTGGCAAGTGAGTGAATGCAGAAATGAGTTCTGCTTTCTCCACACCCAGCTACTGTGAGCCACACCCACGTTCCATTATGGTACAGTACATGTGTACATAACAAACAAATGATGTGAGTATATTTTACGTGCTATAATGCTCAGGCAAACATACCCAAAACCTGTTACATGGAGTGCATTGTATGCATTGTGGGTATAAATCCCAGTTTTTTTTTCACTTTTGCACAGGTGCATACATTTTGCCATTTGTCTTACCAAGTGGGTAAACACAAAGATTGCTTCTGTATCCTACAGGTGCAGCCTCTGAGATGCGCAGCCATGTACTGTAATGCTAAAGTACAAAGTTATAGTAGAAAAGTATACGATGCGTTTTTTATTCCCACTGTTACTCCCTGAAGGAGGCTATCTTCCCTGCAGTGTATGTTTTTGACCCTTTTGTTACAGATCAAATAGTTGAACACACTCAGGGTTGTTTCTGTATCCTCTGTTGTGTTCCATTGATCCTCATGTCATTTTTCATTTGTTTGTTTTGCCAGTATCATGATGTTTTTGTCACTGTAGCTTTTTAATATAGCTACAAGTCTGGGATTGTGATACTTCTTGCTTTGTTCTTGTTACACAGGATTGCTTTTGCTATTCTAGGTCTGTTCTTGTTCCATATAAATTTTAGGATTGTTTTCTCCAGTTCTGTGAAGAATGTTTTTGGTATTTTGATTGGAATTGCATTAAATCTGAACATCAATTTTGCAAGTATGACCATTTTGAGTATATTGGCTCTGCTTATCCAGGAACGGGGGATTTCTGCCTATCCAAGAATGGGGACTTTTATTTTGATTTTGAGACAAGTTCTCACTAAAGTTGCCCAAGCTGGCTCCAAACTTGGGATCCACCTGCCTCAGAGTAGCTGAGATTATAGGTATGCACCACCATATGTAGCTATAGTTTAAATTTGCTAATGGGTTTAAAATTTTTTTTTTCTTTGTAAGAAAAGTTCTATAAGAGAGAGTAAGGATGTATCTCTTTTTCCTAGAGCAAACCACAGAACAGAGTTTTGAAGTGATTGCTGGCAGGACGTGACCATAAATTTGGAGAACTGGACCTAAAACCAAAATCTGATTCTTGGTTAGATTTCTTTCCATAGGTTTCTTTTGGAGGCATCAGGAAACTATTGTCTGTTTCTATTAGATTCATTTCTGTTTTTAGTTCTGAGTTTGCTTCTTTAATGACTTTTGCTTAAGTCCTTTCTTTGGATCCCAGATAGTTTCAGAAACCTCCTTTTACTCTCTTCTTCTTACCTCCCAGCCTTCCCAGGGTTCCCCCAGAAACTCAGTGAATGATGTAGGGAGGCAGTAGAAGACATAAAATCTGGATTGGAAATCCAGCTAAGGCAAAATGTGCTTTTTGGCTTCTCTATAGCTTGGTTTTCATCATCTATTCAGAGTCTAATATTACTTACTCCTGAGCTCCCACAGGGATGTTAGGGGAAGAGAGAAGTTTATGCCTGGAAAAGTGTCTGTCCTATTTTTAAAGGTCTCCACGGAGAAACTTTCATATCTCTGTCTCCTACCAAATATAGTATATTTTCAAATCTCCACCCTCTAAACTGCTGTTCCCTCCTGGAATGGATGAGTGGTAAAATCTCCTACCTGGAAATCTTGAATGTATTATAAATTTTTCCTTAGACCAAGACATTAGGAGGATTACTAGAATGTGGCTAGAGAGTGCAAAACTTTGATCCTCAACTGTAATAAAAATTTCTAACTGTGATGTACACATCAACATCCTCTGAGCCTTTCGTACCTCTTAGGCACCATTTCTCACCTCTCCCTGAAGAACTGGCTGCACTCTCTCCAACGTACCTTGTTCTCTCATCCCAGAATTCTTACCATGAATGCTTTTTGCTCTTGGGCCTACTAGGCCATCAAGACAAGATCAAAGGATGTCTCAGTTACTTTTCTCATTGCTGAGACAAACTACCCAATGCCTAAAGTTAAAGGAGGAAAGGTTTATTTGGCTCACAGTGTGTAAAGGTTTCAGTCTGTAACTGGCTGGCTCCAAGGCAGGACGGCATGGCAGAGGGGCATTGCAGAGGAAAGACAGTTCATCACAGGCAGATGGTAGCAAAGCAAGCAAGGGAATTTAGCAGCTTCTTTCTGCCCCTTTTATATTCCATGTAGGCTGCCAAGGTTAGGGAGGTGCCAAATCAATCAGTGGACTGATTTAGTAATCACACACTCTTAATCCCAGCATCACACACCCTAGATCCAGCAACCAGGGAGAAAGCTCCACCTATGACTGCATGAGGCTTTGAGGGGACACCTAGACACAGCTATATCACAGGATGCTTCCTTCAGAAGCTTATCCTGGTTCCCTTACACTGAGCAAAGTGCTTCTCCTTTGTACTTTTCTGACCACTAGTGCTTATGCCATTATAGAATTTATGATGCTGAGATTGTAGTTACATGTTTCTCCTCAGTCAATTTAAATTCTTGAAGAGGCTTTGTTTTTTTGCTTCTGAATTTCCCAGTTCTTACACAATAGTGTCCACTAAATGTTCACTAAGTGTTTATTAAATTACTGCTTGACTGACTTACCTGGAAAGGAGAAGACTTGGGGACGAAGACATAGCTCTAGGTGTTAGGGGAGCAGGCCTAAGGCACATGGAATAAATGTACTCTGTGATTCTATGAGAAACAAAGAATTGGACCAGAGGCAGAAGAGACATAAAGGCTGATTTTTTTAGGTGTCAAGGGAAACTCTCTAGCATGCCTGTCAGCAACAGACAGCCTGTTTCATGTGATAGGGATGGCCATTTGCTAGGGGTGTGTTAGAGGGGAATTACCAACCACATTTCTGCCCTGTAGGGTATTCTAGCAGTGTCCTGCCAGGTCATAGAAATTACACTGCATATGTGTGCTTACCAAGTCTCTTCACAAGTCTCTTAGATAACTGGATGGCAATGGCCAGGCCTTCTTGCGTTTTTCTCTGGGCCTAATATCCTAGCACCTTTTGTTGTTCCTTATGTGATTTGGTTTCCAGACTCTTTGTGATCCTGGTAGCTCTTTTATGACCTTGCTTATTTGTCATTGTTCTTTGTGTGGTCTTGTGGACCTAGGACCTAATCCCGGGGCCCCAAGGACGAGTTGACCGAGCAGAGAACAACGGAGTTGCTGCCTCCTTCCTCCTGGGTGTGTTCTTAGTTGGCAGTCTATGGTTGCCTGCACTTTTTGGCAGCAGCTCAGTTGACGTACGCTCTGGCGGTTTGTGGTCGGCTGAAGCCCCTGGATCCGTGTCATGCAAGTTGTCCTGTCGCTCCTTCCCCATCCTATGCTTTGGTAGTTAGGTTTTGGTCTTCATTTCATGTGGTTTTGGTCTTCATTTCAGCTTATTAGTGCATGCACCTTGAAATAAATTTTATTCATTTGGGATCTTGTTTCTTCTCTTTCCATGCTCACCACCTGCCTTTTCTTCTGATATCTACCCTATCCCACCCCTGTTTCATGCTGTCCACAATTTGGTTGGCAACTCCTTCATTCAAACTATTGTTGTAAATATTGAACAGGGCCATGGAAAACATCCCAGACACCTCCCTCCTGATGACCTGAGTCCATTTGTCAGTATTTTTTCAAGCCAGTTGTTCTATTAACTGTGAGTCTCTTCATTCTGCTACCTGACTTGTAACTTTCACTTGATTCACAATCTTTCTTTTCATCCGCACATGGTAGGTGATCCCTCCCCAGAAGAGGGGCAGATTAAGAGGTGCTAAGAATCCTGAAAGTCACAAGTGCCAAGCATCTGCAGGCTGGCAAGACAGCTGGTGCTCAGGGAACTATGTGATCTTGGAACTCTTTTCATAAATTCTCATTCCTCTGATGTAAAAGGGATCTGAAATTTAGGTGTGGTGGCACCTGCCTGTAATCCCAGTGCTCAGGAGGCTCAGGCAGGAGGATTGCCTTGAGTTGAAGGCCAGCCAGGACTATGTCACAAGACCCTGTCTCAGATACAGATAATCCTTGTTTAATGACCTACCTGTTTAACAACTGTTTGAGCTTACAGCCCGTTACAGTTCTGTGCATATTGTTTATGGAGGCTCAATACGTGTTTTTTTGAGCAGTACACCTTGTTTATACAGTCCTGATTGCTGATTGCACTGTACAGTACAGTACTATAGTTTTATGTTGTTATATATTACAGTACTGCATGTAAGATTTATGCAAATAAAAACAAAGTCATCTAGTCAGTTTCCTTTGACTCTTTCTTTGTTCTGAATACTGTAATGTATGTAGTATATACACTACCTCATTTAGTGTCCTAGTCGTAGGACTGCAACTCGGTCGTTAAACAAGGAATACCTATGAATGAATAAATGTAAATAAGAATCTGGAGGTTGTCTTTTGCATCTTTACATCATTTAGAAGTAATTGTGAGGTTTTGTTTCCATCTCCACCCAAAACACCTTCCAGCTAAAAACAAAAGGCATTCCCCGCCATGCCCTGAGTTTGATCCCCAGCACCAAAGGAGGGGGGCAATTCTTACTGATAGCGTCTAATATCATCATCTTAACTGTCCAATTTCAGAGATAAGTGGGATTTTGTTAATTCTTATTTTCTATTCTGAGAAGCTGAGGTTGTTCCTCAGTAAATGTTTGCCGAATTATTTTCATTCTAGTCTTCAATTTCAGCTTTGTATTAGCAGATTCAGGGAAAGAGGGAGGAATGGCTTTTGTTTTCCCTCTCTACCCAGCCAAATCCAGGCCTCCTTTGGAACCATTTTGAGTTCTGCTTTTAGCAGATTTTTTCCTGATAGCTTGTGCCCACCCAGTTATATCCCTCCATTGAACACCCATACCAGTACTTGGTGCTTTTCAGGACTGTGTAATTCAGGTGTTTATGTCACATCCCCCAAGTCCTAGAAGAGACACAAGGGCCGAGGTTTCCCACTTACTTCCGGCTTTCTCTCTCTCTTTTTTTTTTAATGCCTTAGTTCTTTTTTTTTTTTTTTTTTTTTTTTTTTTTTTTTTTTTTTTTTTTTTTTTTTTTTTTTTTTTTTTTTTTTTTTTTTGACTTCAGGCTTTCTAAAGCATCGGACACAAGTGTTCGAACAAATCCACTGAACCAAATGTGTCAACATAAGCGTTGCCACCAGGTGGCAGCAGAGTCCCTGCCATTGCCAGGGTAGGCATTAAAAATGCCTTCCTTAATGAAGTTTAAACTTCTTTTACTAAGCAAAATGCCCATAAACACTGTAGTAGAAAATTTAGAAACAGACCAAATAAAGAAATCAACCAGACAAAGGTGTAATTTATTCTTTTTTCACTTGGTAAACTGTTCACCCAGCCCTTGCCCTGCCTTTTAGGCCCTGAATGGAATCAGGTTTTGAGACTAAGAGAAAGTACCTAGATACCTGGCAGTGGCTGCAAATCCTCATTTTGTGTTTTCAGATAATTTGTTTTTCCTGGAAGGAACAAAGAAAGAAATTGGTATAACTCTACCTCCCTTTGTTTGAGATAGGGTCTTGCTATGTAGTTCAGGCTGCCTTGAGCTTACCATGTACCCAATGCACAATAGCCTCAAAAAAATACTTAGGAGGGCTGGGGATTTAGCTCAGTGGTTAGAGTACCTGCCTAGCAAGCACGAGGCCCTGAATTTGATCCTGAGCACAAAAAAAAAAAAAAAGAATTACTGAAAACTTAAAAAATACTTAGAAATTAATAAAGGAAGTGAAAGACCTCTATAATGAAAACTGTAATCTCCCAAAAAAAGAAATCAAAGAAGACATCAGAAAATAGATTTCCTATTTTTGGATAGGTAGAGCCAGTATTGTCAAAATAACCATGCTCCCAACTGATATAGATTTATAGATTGGCAATCTCAATCAGACTACCAATATTATTCCTCACAGTGCTAGAAAAAACTACCTGAATTTATATGGAACCAGAAGAGACCTAGAATAGCAATAGTAATCCTGGGAACAGAAACTTAGCAGGAGACATCACAGTCCCACATTTCAAGTTGTATCACAAAGCTACAGTGATAGAAAAACCCAGCATGGTACTGGCATAAAAACAGACATGTGGATCAATGAAACAGAACAGAAGATGCAGAAACAACCTCGGGCATGTTAAGTCATCTGGTTTTTCACAGAGGGGCCAAAAGCATAGCTGGATGAAAGATAGCCTCTTTATCAAATGTTTCTGGGGAAACTGGTTACACACATGCAGAAGATTGAATCTGAATCCATATCCATATCTATCACAATGCACCAAAATCAAAATGGATCAAAGACTTTGATATTAAAACAGAAACACGTAATCTGCTGAAAGATAAGTAAAACTCTTGAAGACATAGGTACAGGTAAAGGCTTTCTAAACAGAACCTCAGCTGCATAAGAAATAACATCACAAATCAACAAATGGGATTCTATCAAATTACAAAGCTTCTGCACATCAAAGGAAACAGTCAACAGAATGAAGAAACAACCTATATAGAATGGGGAAAAAAGTTGCCAACTACTCCTCTAACAGATACCTAGAATATATAAAGATCTAAAAAAAAATCAGATACATAAAAAAATCTCAACATAAAAAACCCAGTCAAAAAATAGGCAACCGAGATGAATAGACACTTGTCAGAAGTTGTTCAAGTGGCCAATAAATACATGAAAAAATGTTCAGCATCTCTGGTCATCAGAGAGAAGCAGATAAAACAATATTGAGAGTCTATCTTACTCCAGAAAGAATGACTACCCATCAAGAAACCAAACAATGGGGCTGGGGATTTAGCTCAGTGATTAGAGTGCTTGCCTTGCAAGCACAAGGCCCTGAGTTCGATCCCCAGAACCACAAAAAAAAAAAAAAAGAAAGAAAAGAAAAGAAACTAAACAATAAGAGGTGCTGGCGAGGCTGCAGGGAAAAAGGCACCCTTCTATGTTGTTGGTGGGAATGTAAATCAGTACAACCACTATGGAAGCCAATATGGGGAGATTCCTCAAAAAAATTTAAACTAGAAATTCCATTCGACCCAGGTATTCCTCTTGTAGGTATCTTCCTGAAGGAGTTAAAGACATCATATCACACTATGATAAGCTAAATCTTGGAAGTGGCCTGTATGTCCATTAACAGATGAATGGAGAAAGAAAATGTGGTGTTTATACACAATGGAGTACTGTTCTTCTATACAGAAGGATAAATTTGAGTCATGCATGCACCTTTAGACCATAATATTAAATAAATCAAGACAAGCTTAAATATTGCATAACTTCCTTTTTATTTCTAAATTTTAAAAAGTTTTATTAGTACATGTTTGCAGTATGTATGTTTATATTCCCTGTGTGGAGTTGGTACATGTACATAACTCATCTTAATTTCCTTTTTATATGTAGCAGCTGAATATTTGAAATGAGCTATAAATGTGAAAAACACATCAGATTTCAAAGTACAAAAACCAAAAATATTTCATTAATAATTTTAATACTTTGGGGTTGGCAGTGTAGCTCAGTAGTAGAGCAATATAGCATGCACCAAGGCCTGGGTTCACTCCCCAGCACCAAAGAAAATTTTAAATATTGCGAGCCAGGTGTGGTGCATGTTTGTAATCTCAACACTTGGGAGGCTGAGGGAGGAGGATCACCACATGTTCGAGGCCAGCCTGGACTACATAGTGAGTTCAAGGCCAGCCTGAGGTATATGGCAAGATTTTGTCTCAAAAAATTAAAAAAAAATTGGTATGTGTTGAAATGAGGATACTTGGGATCTGTTGTGTTAAAATACATTCTTAATACCATCTGTGTCTTTATACTTTTTTAAATGTAAGTATTAGAAAGTTTAAAATTACCCATGTGACTTGTATTATATTTCACTTGGACGGCACTGGTCTAGAAATCTGACAAGGTTAAATATTCTTTTAGTTTTTTCTATTATGGAATGTCAGACTACTAGCTACTCTTTTCCTTTTTGTAGTTCTTCTTTTTTCAAAAAAAAATGTTTAATGTTCTTTTGTTTGGTGGACATCAGAAAGAAAACCTTCATTAAGAACTATTTTTCTTTCTTAACTTTTTTTTTTTTTACATCTACTATTCATTTATGAAGAGGGACGTCTAACTGAAGTCAGTGGTTGGGGGAGAGAGTTAAGAGATGTTAGTGAGCAGAACATTGGTAATTACTCCAAACTTCTGTTGTAGAATTAAATAGTTATCTGTATGTGTAACTTCTCAGCTACCAAGTGTGTGATAAAGTGCTAATGGGGCACTCGTTAAGAATCTTACTCCAGTTTAGTCTTACTTTCCTTCTGCTTACTTACTCAAATTTATTTTATTTTTATTTACTCTTTTTTTTTTCTTTTTCAAGACAAGATTTTGCTATGTAGTTTAGGCTGGCCTGAACTCACTGTGTAGCCGAGGCTGGCCTCGAACTCATGGCAGTCCTCCTGCCTCAGCCTCCTGAGTGCTGGGATTACAGGTGTGTGTCACCACCCCCGGAATTCAGCCTCATTCTAGATGAGCACTGTATTGATTGTAGAAAAGAAAATGCTGTTGGAACCCTAGGAAGTCATGAGTGATTCTGACTGGAAAGGAGACTGAGGCTGCATGTGTCTCAGATGTGGTTTTGTCAGGCAGAAAGGGAGGTGAGGGCGATATTTTACCCCAGGGGACAACGTGCCCTAACGGCCTGGGTGGTGGTGAGAGGTGGCCCTACCGCTGCTGCTCCTCGCTCCACTCTGGTCTCCTGGATGCAGGGAGACCAGCAGTTGTCACAGTTAGCCAGATAAGAGATACCAAGCTCAGATGGGAAGCAAAGAATATATCCTAGAGACAGCTGAAGGAGTTTCTAACTTTGATCACTAGTGGAGTTATCTTTATTCAAAATTGGAAATCTAAGAGAAGATCAGGGGAAAACAAACAAAGACCATTCTAGACTTGTGGGTAGAGTGCAGAGGGAGCTGGCAAGAGCTGAAGTGCTTGTGTTTGTGTTTCAGATGGTGACCCTCTTTCAGATGTGGGTTGTTCCCCTCTATTTCACAGTGAAGCTGCACTGGTGGAGGTTCCTCGTGATCTGGGTCTTCTTCTCTGCTGTCACAGCCTTTGTCACCTTCCGAGCCACACGAAAACCTCTAGTACAGACAACCCCAAGGTGAGTGTTTAGTCAGTGGGAAGAGTCCACTTGCTTGACACTAACGTGTTGGAATGCCTGGGAGGAAGGTGAGTTTAGTGGGAAAAAATTGCAGGTTTTGTCCTCCAACAGTATTTGGTGTGGGGCCCTTCTAAAACAAGCTGATCAGGAGACCAACACCCTGTTCACAGCCTAAAGGCCCCCAAGTATTTCCCTCCAGCTCCCTTAATGGTTTACCTCAAAGCCTGTCTCTATTAAAAATGAACAAAATAAATAAATCCTGGTGGTCATTGTGGTCTTGTTTTAAGGGTTTTCTTCTGTGAACCTTTCTCTGATCTCTAAATTAGATTTCTATTATATTCTTTCATAAGACCTTGTAGTTTTCCTTCATAGAATTTACCACAATTTATAATGAAATACTATTTTGAGTATCTGTCTCCCCTGCTAAACTCAACTATGAGATCAGGAACCGTATCCATTTTATTTGTCGCTGTTTCCAGGCCTTGCCACAGGATCTGGCACATAGTAGCCCATTCTCTGAACTTTTGTTGAATGAGTGAATCTCAGCAAATTTACAGTTTTTCAAGCAATAGTACTTCTTCCTTGGATTACAAAAGAACTTTGGCATATATAATTCTTTGTCTTTTATCCAAATGTATTTCTCACTCTTCCTCTCAACCAGTTTGTGAGGTCATTTAATGTCCATGCTTGACAGAAAAAAGGAGAGATTTTTCTCATTCATTCAGTAGGCACCTGCTATGTGCCAGGCCCTGTGCTGAGCACTGGCGATACAGAGCTGGGTAAGACATGGTCCCTGCCCTCAAGGAGTACTCAGTTTAATGGAGATGTACAAGAAAGCACCAGGTGCAGTGCAGTTGGTAAGTGCTGTGAGAGGTGTGCATGGGGCCAGGCATGCTTAGCATGGGTGCTGGCCAGCCTCAGAGCTGGGACCACCCGATCTGAAGTCTTCCAGGTTGCAGGTTGCTCTTCCTCCTGTGCTGCTTATGTTCTGCTGTACTGCAGGCTTTCTCTGGCCTCTGAGTGTTGCTGTACAGGGTGAAGCTGGTGCTCCAGAAGTCTGGCTCTTCTCAAGGCCCACTGTAGAAGATGCAGGCTCTGGAGCCAAATGGGATGTGGATTGAAACTCCTTGCCCTATTTCTTAGTAGCTCTTATGATACCATTTTTCAGAGTCTTGAGTAATATATCCCTAAAATGAGATAATCGCTTACCTCATATGGGATGTTATAAGAAAAAACACATTAGGAGTCAGCAAGTATGAAACAGTGTCAGCTCTAACTAAGATGATAAAAGAATATCAATAATATGAAAGGTTTTTAAAATAATAACCAAAATTTGTTAGTGGTGTACAGTTTCAAAGCACTTTCATAAGCATCCTCATCTGTTCTTGTGGTATTTAATGAGCATATACCATGAGCATAAACATAATTTCCCCTTTTTACAAAGATGTGAACTTGTCTCAGGTGACTTGACTTATGTGAAGTTACTCAACAAATCAAACTTCACTTAATCTAAATGAAGGATTGACCTGAACTTCCATGTCCTTTCTGGTGTGTCTCTCTTCCTCATAGTCTTTGCAAACTCTGGATAATGGAGCCACATGTGGTCTTTCAGGGCAACACTCTAAGCCCATGAGGCCATCACTCCTTGCTTAGCCACAGCAGGGAGGCACAGGAACCTTGAGTTTCCTCCCGGGACCCCTGTGCGTTGGCAGAACCCAGGCTGCTTCCAGGAACCAGCAGGCTTGTGCTGTTTATTCAAGCATTGCTCGATGGCTCATTAGCCCTCATCACAAATAGACTGGGAGCTGCTTTTATCAGGGGCCTACCCCCGTAGCATTTAAAAGGCTCTGATTCATTCAGTGAACCATGTTTTCTCCTTGAATGTAGAGTTGGAGTCAACCCCCTAGATTCCACACTGCTTATCCTTCAGGAGCGTGAAGAGCTGCACTCCACCTCTGTCACCGCCGCCACGACACAGATATGTCTAATTCAGAAGTACTTTTGAGTGCTTCCCTCCTTATTTCTCCTACAGAGAAAAAAGCCATTTTAGAAGCAAATTCATGAGATCATTCCTCTCATTACTGGCCTGTGGGTAGGAGCTGTAGTCATACTAACCAGGCCCAGGTACAGAAACCTGTAGCTGGTTCCAGCTCTGATTCAACTTCCATTGAATTGTCCTTCCTGACAAGAACAACTACCCTTCTCCACCTGTTATTTTCTGAGGATTATTAGTTTTCATTTCTTTTTTTTTTTTTTTAATTTTTTTATTATTTTTTACCAAGAACATGTATTGGTACATTGCATACATAATGATCATAATCAACATGGTTATTTTGTACCTGTACATGATACATCTTGGGAGTTTTCATTTCTTTGACCAACTAACCTGAACTGAGAACATAGCTCTCTTGAGGTCGGCAGTGCCCTTTGTTTAGAGGCTGAAACTTCTTTTTAGGGGTTTCTTTTCTTTTCTTTTCTTGGCCCACGACCACGAAAATACAAAGCACTAATTCCATGGAGGTGTTATATGGAGGTATTCCTGCAATTAGGGGAGGAAACAGCTTTGGACATTTGCTGAAATTTCTCAGTAAGCCCTGAGCTTAAAAGCGTGATGTGCTTGTTGGTGTGAGAATAAGAGATTCTAATGGTCCAGCAGCTCCCGAGGCCAGAGTCTCTGTGTCAACTGAACTAACATTATCTCCTTTCTCCAGGTTGGTTTACAAATGGTTCCTGTTGATATATAAAATCAGCTATGCTACTGGCATCGTTGGCTACATGGCTGTCATGTTTACCCTCTTTGGTCTTAACTTACTATTCAAGTGAGTAGCCTTTGCTTTTGTTTTTGGGGTGTTTGGGGAGGAACCCTGTTAAGGATGTACCTTTCTTCCTACCACAAATCCTGAGTATTAACGAAGGCAATATGACTGGATAGAAGGCTTGGACACTGTGGAGAGATGGAAGAGGACAGGCCCTCCTTTTGTGCTGGCAGAAAGCAAGGAATGTGCTGGGTGCGGTGACACACACCTGTAATCCCAGCACTTGGGAGGCTGAGGCGGAAGGCTCATGAGGCCAGCCTGAGCTACATATTCAGACCCTGTCTTTAGAAACATTAAAGGAGAAAAAGAAGCAAGGAATGTTTGGATGTTTACAAAGTCTAAGTTCCAAGTCATTGATTATGTTTTCCAAAAATTTATATTTCAATGGTAAAGTATAACCCAAGTAAGCACCATAATGTTTATAACCATTTACCCATAATTCCATTACTTTAGCAATAATTTTTCTTGTTCATGTATACTATTTATTGCAATATCCACTTTGCCTGAGAGGCCTTCTATTTAACTAGACCATGAACTGGCAAACCACACCCTTTGGGCCAAGTAAAGTTTTCCTGGAACACAGTCATGCTCATTCATTTATATATCGTCTGTGGCTGTCGTATTCAACGGCAGAGGTGAACTATTGTGGCAGAGACCATAATGGGTCTCAAAACCTAAAATACTTACTGTCTGACCTTTTACAGAAAGTGTTTGCTGACCGTTGGGCTAGTCGGCCACATCTGACAGCACATCCACTTAGAAGGATCAAGGCAGGAGATGCAGCAAGGCAGTGTCCTCAGTAGTCCCAGGGCTGAGCTCCCAGGGAATGCATGCCACACTGATGGGTGTGGGAGCCACCCTGGCCTGGGAGCTCTGTCCTCCCAGAAAACACCGGTTTCAAAACTGTCCCTGTCCAGGTGCAGTGTGCCAGTCACAGGCCATGTTTAATACTATCTAGACAGTATTGTCTGTGACATTCCACCTTTGTCAGATTTCTAAGGAAACAGCTCTAGGGAGTTAACCTGTGAGCATTTAAATCTTGCCCCATTGTTGGGAATTTAGGTTGTTTTCAGTGTAAAAACCACGGCTGTCGTGCTTCCCAAGGGACTTTCCCTAGGAATGAGACTCTGGCTGTTGGTTTATGTTGTCATAAGCCTTCTGAAAGATCTCCATCGCTTACAGGTCCTCTCACCTTCACTTGAGGCAGAAGCCAAGGAATTTGAGTTCAAAGACTGGAGGATACAGTGAGTCAGCAGGTCAGAGGAGGGTGGAGATGTGTGTTTCTTGGTGAAGTGATGGTGGCTGTGGACTGTGAGTCAGGAGCCCTAAGCCTAGGAAAATGTGTTGAAGCTAAGGAGATTTAGGATTCAAGATTAAGTTTGTGGATGGGAAGGCTACTAACCCCTTCCCCAAATCTACTATCTTGTAGACAATATTTTTGAAATCAAAAGGAGTTTATTTTAGAAGAAGTATAAATAATTAATATTTTATGTAGTGAGAAGAAGACTCATAGGATCCTTTCTTCCAGTGGTAGTGCAGGCTGAAAGAATAAACATGCTCCACAGCCAGGTGTGGTTCTGCATGCCTGTAATCCCAGCACTCTAGGAGGCTGAGGCAAGAAGATTGCAAGTTCAAGCCCAGCCTGGGCAATTTAGCAAGAACCTGTCTCAAAATAAAAAGTAAAAAGGGCTGGGGATATAGCTCAGTGTGAAGGCCCTGGGTTCCATACCCAGTACTACAAAAGCACAAATACAAATAAGCCAAAAAGCAGGCTACAGAAAGGGTTAGAGGAAACCATCACTGTAGAGTTTAACACATCTTATCAAAAGACAAAGAGTATTTCCAGGTTTCTTCCTAATCTATGTGGTTAAAAAAAGAAAAATCAAGATTCTGCATTTTGTTTTAAGGCTATTTCTTCTATAATTATAGTTTCGTTTTACTTGCCTAAACTGTTGAAAGAGGAAAACAGAGTTGATAATCTTGACCATTTTTCTGCTACTGATTATGTTAATTGGTATAAGATCAGCCATGTCATTGGAGCTGGGCATGGTGGCACATGCCTGTAATCCCAGCACTCTGGTAGGCTAAGGCAGGAGGATCAGAAGTTCAAGCCCAGCAATATAACAACATTGGGAAACCTCATCTCAAAAAATAAAAAAAGGGCTGGGGATGTAGCGCAGTTGAAAGCCCTAAATTCGGTCCCTAATATTACAAGACTGGTGAGCCAGTTTAACTACCTGTGATAAAGGTAATTTACAACTTCAAGTGAACACATACGATTCTTTGTACAAATATTTTTAAAATTATTTTCTATAACATTTATTGACTCAAGGTTATAAAATTTTTTTTTCTTTTTTTTTTTGGTTGGTTTTTGTTTTGGTGCTGGGGATCAAACTCGGGGCCTTGTGCTTTCAAGGCAAGCACTCTAACCACTGAGCTAAATCCCCAGCTCCTTTTTTTTCTTTTTTTGAGACAGGGTCTCACTGTATAGTCTAGGCTGGCCTCGAACTCATGGCAGTCCTCATGCCTCAGCCTCCTGCTGGGATTACAGGCATGCACTACCATGCCCAGCTGGTCCTTGTAATTATTAGAACAAATCTCCTAATATTACAGAGATTTTTATTCTTAATAAATATACTTAGACCAGAATTTAATTTTGGCGACATTATACAGAATATGCATAGAAGCAAGTTAAATTTTTATGATAATCAGTATGTAAATATTTACTAATTTTGTTATTTTTTTTCTAGATCTGTGTTTGGCAACCTTTTTCTTAAAGGGCCAAATGGTAAATATTTTAGGTTCTGTAGAACATAGGCAGAACTCTAGGAGACTGTGCAGGTGCTTAGGTACCAGGATGGAAGCCCCTGCCTAGCTCTGCCCTGTTTGGGGGTGAGGAGCACATCTCAGGTGGCAGCTTACTGAGTACCCAGTGCCCATCGGTTAAAACATTCTCACAAGGCAGAGTCTAGCAGGGGATATTTGGCCACTAGGGTCATTTTCAGTCTTTGCTCCAGGGACACCCAGACCCTGGCCTGCTTTCCCTCCTTTTGGAGGGCTCAGGCATTTCAATGTGGATGGCAGGCTGAGGCGAGGCAACCCAGTGAGTCGTCAGCTTGCAGACTGAATCCCACTTGTTGGTGGCCAGCGACTGCCAACAGCAGAGTTCCTAGCATATAGATTACAGTGAACCGAGGCCCTGGGCAGCTGTGAGGCACGGCTGCAAGTCATAGGGGCGGAAGACGGAAGGGGTGATACTCCAGCTGGGTCTTTGCAGCTCACACTGCTTGCTCCCTCCACAGATGTCTATGAGCCACATAAATCAGACAGCAGACTGGATTTGGTTGTGATTTGTCAGCGCTCACGCTAGCCCTTGAGTTTTCCCACGTTAGGCCCTACCTTGTGTGTCCCAAAGTAGTATCCACAGTTGTGTTTTAGGGCACACCTCACGGCCATGCTGCTTCCCTTACAGGATTAAACCAGAAGACGCCATGGACTTTGGGATTTCTCTCCTCTTCTATGGCCTCTACTATGGAGTTCTTGAGCGAGACTTTGCAGAAATGTGTGCAGACTACATGGCTTCCACAATAGGGGTGAGTTGACCTAGGCCCTTAATGCTCCCTCCTGCCACCTCCCAATTGTTCAGGCAGCATCGCTTGCTTGATGGAACAGCGAGGACTAAGAGATGAGATAAGCTGTATAAAATCCTTTAAGATATGGGTGTAGCCTGGAATATTTAACTTCAGGGCCATTATAGGAAACAATCACTTTTCCCAGCAGGAAGCTGACATTCATTCAACAAATGCTTTTTTTGTTGGTGTGGTGCTGCTAGAAACATACTTTTCAAATGCCAACTTCTTGCCTGGGCACTGTTCTGTGTGCTGGAATTACAATATAAAATACTAAATATATTCCTTGCCCAAATGAAGTTTACTCCCTAGTGAGAGAGATGAGGATTAAAGTAACACATGTACAAATAAACACAATTATGTTTATTTAGTAATTATATAGTATTATTTAGTATTATGAAAAGATTCATGATGCTGTGACACATTTGACCTTCTCTGGGGCTCAAAGGATATTTTACATGAAGAAGTGACTATTGATTTGACTCGGATAATGAGTAGGAACGAAGTGGATGAAGTGAAGTGTGTATCACTTTAGACATAACAGCCAGCCTGAGAGTCCTTTCCTGGAGGCAAGCATTGTGCCTGAGGCTAGTGTGGGTGTATAGCTGAGAATGTGGTGAAAATGTCTGGAGAAATAAAGGCTAGTCAAGAAAAAAACTTTCTAGGCCAAATGAAGATTTTAATTTTTACACTAAAGACAATCTAGGTGTGGTGGCACATGCCTATAATCCAGCACTCAGGAGGCTGAGGCAGGAGAATCGTAAGTTTGAGGCCAAGATGGACTACACAGTGAGATCTTGTCTCAAAAAAATCAAAAAACCAAAGCCCCAAAAATTGAGGAGGCTGAGATAGAGAATGACTTCATCACATGTACATAAAGCAAAGATCATACTTGTTGCTGGATAGAGAACAGAGAGGACTCCACAGACTGGACCGCCTGAAGAGACAGTTGCTACTAAAATTAAACATAGTATGGATGAGGGTAGGGTTGGTGGAAAGAGAGCAAAGCGTACTTTTCAAGAGTGTTTTGGAGTTAGGACTTGAACATAGTTTGGTTCTGGAGACTGAGAAAAAAAATACAAAGGAAATGTGTGCATGGAAGTGGATGTTTCCTATTTGGCAGCTGTTTGGGTGGTAGTGCCCTTCAGAGAAGTAGGAAGTGCTGCAAGAGGACTAGCTTGCAAAGAGAGATGCTTCAGGGTTAAAGTATGGGTGAAGTAACAGCCAGTCTGAGAGACCTAAGTAAATAACCCTAAAGTTTTTTTCCAAAATGGAAATAAGGATCATCAAGGCCAGCCTGAACTACATAGTGAGACCGTGTCTTAACCAAAAAAAAAGGAATATATTTTTGTTTTTCTTTTTATAAAAGTAATACATTCTCTTTGTAATTATTTAAACACTACAGAATCATCCCCCTCCCAGTATCATCCCCTTATTGAGTTTGATCCCCAGCACCAAAAAAAAAAAAAAACAAACCCGAAAAAACAACCCAGTATCATCCCCTTAGACTCCACTCAAGTAACCTCACCAAAGAAGGAATATTTCCATTACTTTGGGTAACATTAATCAAGTATGATTTAGGTTAAGACTTTCGTTTCTTAGTATCATGGGACTAATTTTATTTTTCTTATCCTGGACCAAATAGAAAAACAAAATGTATTGGATCTTTTTACAGACAGCTGTTACAATTTGGATATGATTTGAGTGTGTTCCTCCGGGGTGTCTGTGTGGGAAGCGTGGTGGTCCTGGGGTGGTGGAGCCCAGTGGGAGGTTATTAGGTCATTGAGGGGATGCCTCTGGGAGGGTTTAAATAGTTCTCCTGGGACCCTGAGTTAGTTCTTGCAAGATTGAGCTGCTAGAAGAGGGAAACCAGACCCTGAGTTGTTCTCTGAATTCCCGTCTGGGTGTAATCTCTTTCTCCTACACGTACTCTCACCATTGTGGCATCCTCTGCCATGAGGTGATACAGTCAAGGGGGCCCTTGCCAGAGCCAGCAAGTGCTATTCTGTTTGAACTTTCAGCTTCCACAACTGTGAGATAAATAAAGCTTTTCTCTTTTTTTTTTCTTGGTGCTGGGGATCGAACTCAAGGCCTTGTGTTTGCTAGCCAAGCGCTCTAC
>PVJO010015834.1:0-43861 GCA_004026905.1 Hystrix cristata | reverse complement strand
TAACAAATGGTGCTGGAAAAATTGGCTAACCACATGTCGAAAATTAAAACTAGATATATGTCTCTCACCATGTACTAAACTCAAATCAAAGTGGATCAAAGATCTAAACATTAAAACAGAAACATTAAATTTACTAGAGAATAGAATAGGAAGAACCCTCGAAGACATAGGGGTAGGAAAAAAATTTATGAACAGAACCTAGACTGCATGGGAAATAATACAAAGAATCAGTGCTTGGGACCACATGCTATTAAAAAACTTTTGCACAGCAAAAGAAATCACCAATAGAGTAGGGCGAAAACCCACAGACTGGGAAAAAATTTTTGCTAGCTATCCATCAGACAAAGGTGTAACATCTAGAATATACAAAGAACTCAAAAAAATTAAACCTCTCAAATTTAAAGACCCAATCCAAAAATGGGCAACTGAAATGAATAAACATTTCTCAGATGAAGAAATAAAAATGGCAAATAAATATATGAAGAAATGCTCAACATCACTAGTCATTCGAGAGATGCAAATCAAAACAACATTAAGATTCCACCTTACTCCAGAAAGAACCGCGTATATGGAAAAATCAACCAATAACAAATGCTGGCGGGGCTGTGGGGAAAAAGGAACACTCCTCCACTGTTGGTGGGAATGCAGACTGGTCCAGCCACTGTGGAAATCAATATGGAGATTCCTCAAAAAACTATAACTGGAGGTTCCATTTGACCCAGCTATTCCCCTACTGGGGATCTTCCCAGAATTAAAATCATCATACCACAAGGACGTATGCACCACCATGTTCATAGCAACACAATTTGTAATAGCTAAGTCTTGGAAACAACCTAAATGCCCAACAACCAACGAATGGCTAAAGAAAATGTGTTTTTTTTCTACACAATGGAGTACTACACTGCCATAAAAAAGGATAAAGTAGAGTCATTCATATATAAATGGATGTTTCTTGAGAACATACTCTTAAGTGAAATAAATCAGACACTCATGAGCACACATCGAATTGTTTCTCTGATATGAGAAACCATAACTGTAAATAAGGACAAAGAGATGTAAAAGATGTATATAAAAGGAGGATGGTGCGCAGAGGAGAGGAATACTAGAAAGAAAGAAGGGGAAAAGCAGAAAGCCAACGGGGGAAAGAGAGGGGAAAGGGAAAATATGTAAAATGATGAATGAACCTGCTGTAAATAGGGAGGGAGGGAGCAGAGGGGAGGGGCGGGGGGAGAGGGGGAAGAACCAAGATGCATCATGTATAGGTACAGAATAATTGTAATGAATGTGACCATTGTATGTAGAATGTACCAATACATGTTCTTGGTTTAAAATAAAAAAAAAATGTACCATTTGAACCATTTTAAGCGTGCATTTCAGTGGCATTAAGTACTTTTACGCTGTGTAACCATCACCACCATCCATCTCCAGAAAATTTTCATCTCGAACTGAATCCCTGTACCCATCAAACAATAATGCCCTACTTCTGTCTCTCCAGCCTTTGACAGCCACTATTCTACTTCTGACTCTATGAATTTGACTACTCGAGGTATCTCACATAAATGGAATTATGAAATATTTCTTTTGTGTCTGTCTTATTTTATTTAATAATACTTTCAAGCATAATGTTTTCAAGATTCATCTGCATGGTAGCATGTGTCAGAATCTCATTCTTTAAGGCTGAATAACAGACTATTGTATTCATAGACCACAGATTATTGGTGGACATTTGGGTTGTTTTTGCCTTTTGAATATTGCAAACAATGCTGCTATGAATAATGGTGTACAAATAGCCTATTTGAGTCTCAGTTTTCAGTTCATTTGGGCATATATCTAGAAATGAAATTGCTTAATCATTTGATAATTATACGTTTAATTTTTTGAGGGACCACTATAATGTTTTCCATAGCGGTGGCACCATTTTATGTTTCCACCAAAAGTACACACACCATACATCTGGGTGTTCATTTCTGGGCTCTCTCATGTTCCATTAGTCTGTATGTTTATTTTTATGGCAGTACCATAGTGTTTTGATTACTGTAGCTTTTTATTAAGTTTTGAAATCAGGAAGTGTGAGTCCTTTAGACCTTTTCTTCTTTTTCAAAATTGTTTTGTAAATTCAAAGTATCTTGAGATTCTGTATGAATTTTAGATTTTTTTTTCTCCAAAGCATGTTGTTGGAATGGCATTGATTTGTAGATTGCTTTGGCAGAAAGCAATTTTTGAGTCATTTTCAAAGGTGATTTTACATTTTAAATTAACTTTTTTTGTCTTATTTGTTACTTGTAAAATGCTCATTTATGAGTAAAGAATTTGGAAAAAGCAAAGATAATGGTAAACGACTTAGTTACTTTCCTTGTCGCTGAGACAGAAGGTCCAACACCAAGAACTTAAAGGAGGAAAGGTTTATTGGTTTATTTTGGCTCACAGCTTGTAGAGGTTTCAGAGTGAAAGGAGGAACCAGGAAGGAAGACACAGTAAATATCTGGAGGACCAAGTTCTAGATAGGCAATCAGAGATCTTGTGCTCTGAAATATATTATGACATACCCGGGGTCCTTTTGCAAATCATTTATATGTACTGTGCCATGTTTCTACTTGCTCTGAAACCCAAAGGGCCTTTGAGATACCTCGAAATGTCCTAAAAATAGTAAAAATTTACATTATATGTAGAGTTATACAAAAAGACTTCACATATAAGCTTTATTAATGGCTTATTGTCATTGTTAAATCAATTATTCCCTTTAATTAATCTCAAATGAATTGAAATGAAATGACCATCTGTTTATTGCCATGATGGAAATGTCTCGCTTATCTAATGAAGTCATCTGCAAATTTCAGGCACCATTCTGAAAGGTTAGAAAGGCTGAAAAGAACCTTGGAACAACATGAGGCCTCCCTCCCCCATCACCAAGTCTAATTTACCTGCTCCAAAATGTCTGTGCCTGGACAAGCCATCTCCCTTTGATCACATTACTGTCTATTAGCACCATGACCATTTTTTACACCAGCTTCAATCCAAGTGGATCCAGAAGGCAGCCAATATCCTCCTACTACTATCAGTGAAGTTTTTACCTTCCCTATTCTGGGACAAGAAGCAGAAGCTACAACCACACCCCCAGAGTTTCTTCTTCTTATGACCTATAAGAAATCACCCATTCAATTCCTATGTTAGTTATGTACTCCTCATAACTGGTTACCCCAAAATGTAGTGATACAAGCAACAAACATGCCCACCTCAAAATTTCTGGGGATCAGGATTCCAGGAACAACTTCATTGTGTGGCTCTTGTTCAGCAACTCTCATGAGACCGTGTTTAAAGTGTCATTAGTTGAAGGCTCAACTAGGGGAGGATGTGCCACCACGGTCTGTCTTGTGGCTGCTGAAAGGCCTTAGAAGACTACTGCCAGCTGCCTCCTGAATGGAAGTGGCTTACCCCACCAAGTAATCTAAAAGAGAATATGAGAGCATCACCTAAATGGAAGCCACAGTCTTTTTAAAACCTATTCTCAGAAGTGAACATACCATCACTTCTGCCAAGTTTCGTTTGTTAGAAGTGAATAGTAAGTCTGGTCTACAGGGAAAGTTTACATAAAGGTTCAAATACTGAGGAGAGAGGATCATTGAGGGCCATCTCAGTGGCCACCATAGCCCCTTATCCTGTCCAATGTCTCTGCAGCCTTGTCTTGAGCCCCATTAGTTCCCTAGTTCTATGGACTCTAGATACATGGATTTCTTCCGATTTCTCATACTTGTTACACTCCATCCCATGGAATTACCTCTGTTCAAGTTGTTTACTGTGCCTGAAATACTCTTCTTATTCTTTTCACTTATGTAATGCCTGCTCATCTTTTAGGATGCAGCTCAAGAATTATGTTCCTAGTACCTCCCTTTCATTTGTTACCACGGAAAATTTGTAATTCGAGTATGACTAATGAATAACTATATTCTCCGATGAACAACATAAGGATTGAACTCTTTGTGTATAGTAATATTCCTTACACATCGTAGGTGTTCAAAAATATTTGTTGAGTGAGCTAATGAGCAAATAAATACCATCTTCTGGTAGACATGAAAGTGAGAGTTCCAAATCTCTTCTGGAGTAATAGTATACACAATCAAATACCCAGGGCCATGTTGACTTATTGATACGATGTAATCCAGCAGGGTTCGGAGTTCAGGTCTTTAATTGAGATGTCCACATGCTTGGAGGTGACCTTACATAGGCTTTGAGAAAAGGGAATAGTGCCAGACTTATTTCTATGGACTTGAAATTCTTATTCTTGAATAAAATCAATACTTTAATTCTTAACACAGGAATACAACAGGTTATAAAATTAATATTGCCAAAACTATTTTTAATATTGAATAGTAAGAATTGTTACTCATCCAGTAAGCGAAATGGTCAGTATGGCATCTTGATATCTTTTCTGGGTTCCAGGGATCTAAGACAAGAGTGTCCTTGACCAATCTTCTCAGCAATTGGTGATAATGAGCTCACCACTAGAACTCTTCAGCAAGAGACCAGTGCTTCTAGAGAGTCTCTTGAGCAGATTCTCTACATTTGAAATCAATCATTGCTCAAGGGCAAGGCCATCTCTGAGGTAGAAAAGGCCAAGCAGACCCTTTGTGTCCATCTGGCCTGCTCTTTCTTCTAGGGCCTTTTAAAGAAGCAAATAGTGAAGGGGCCCACTTACCACAGCATAATTATTCAGGCTGATCTGAGCAAAAGAAGAAACCACTCTCTCCATGGAGTTGGCAACTAAAGAGTGGGGCTTTGGGCTGGATTTGCTCCAGCATCCCGGGGCTCCTGAAAGATTGAGCATTTCTGGCCTTACAGAACTGTTTTAAGCCTGTTCGACCCTCAGTGCTGGCCTCAAATTCAAGCTACCACGGATTATTTTATCCCCACAAAGTGCTGTTGGAGGTGAACAAAAGAGAAACCACCTCTCTGGACAGAGAGAAGCCTGGGGCTAAAGGATGGGATTGCGGGGAAAGGGCTTGTATCCCTAATGAGCTGCCTGCCCACGCTACTGTCACTGCCACTGCCAACACAGCACCCTAAATGTTTCCAGGCCACTCACTAGGTGGAACATGTTCATATGGAGTCAAGAAAAGAAGAGAGAAAAACAAGATAGGAAAAGAAAAGAAAAGAAAAGAAAAGAAAAGAAAGGAAAAGAAAACAAAACAACTTCTTTATATTCTGAATAAGGAAGATTATATGACATAAGAAAACCAAGTCTCAACCTCCCTGCTTGGAGAAAAAACATGGTGGAAGAGTATCAAGGAGGTTAATATAGTCAAAATGATGTAAGGAATGGAGAGTGGTAGGAGTTGAGGTTGACAAGAACTAGATAGGTGTGTTTTATAAGCTAAATATTTGAATTTTATTATGAGTGAGAGGGGAGGCCATTGGGAGGTTTTTGGTAAAGGAATTACATGATAATACTTGTTTTAAAAAGTTCATTCTGGATCCTACTTGCAAGAGAGACTGTAGAAAGTGAGAAGATAATTAATAAAGAATTACAGTAATCCAGGCAAGAGAGCATGATGATTTGAACAGGGAGGTCAAGGAGGAGAGATGACATGTAGCCAAGTATTTTTACACGTGGAAAGTAGAGCTGACTGAATTTGTTAATGTATTGGTTGTATGATGTAAAGAAAGAAAGTTAGAAGTAAGGAGATCACAAAAACATATTCCTCTAGTCTAACTAAACCTTTATCCTCTTTGGTCCATATCTTTCCTTTCCCCACTCTTCAGCCAGTGCCTTAGCCCCTGGTAACCATCTTTCTACTTCTGTTTCTATGAGATTGCTTTTTTTTTTTTTTAATACAAAGTCTCGCTCTGTAATTCATGATGGGCTTGAACTCACTATGTAGCCCAGGCTGTCCTCAAACTCATGGCAATCCTCCTGCCTCAGCCTCCTGAGTGCTGGGATTACAGGCCTGCCCCACCATACCCAACTGAGATTACCTCTTGAAAATCACATATAAGTGATATCATGAAGAATTTGTATTTCTGTGCCTAGCTTATTTGGCCTAGTGTAATAATCTCTGATTCCAACCTTGTTGTCACAAATGATAAGCTTTCATTCTTTTATGGCTATATAGTATTCCATATAAACACCACATTTTTTATGCATTCATCCATGGATGGGACACTTAGATTGCTTCTGTATCTTGGCTGTTGATGATAGTCAAATGGTGCAAAACATGGATTAGACAGGAAGAAGAAGGTTTTGGGGTTTTTTTTGAGACATATTGTATAGCATATGAATGCAGCAAGTAATAATGTATTGTACATTTCAAAATTGCTCACAGCTTTGCCTATCTGGTTAGTCCCTCAAATTCTAGTCTAGGCGTTGAAAAAGTGTTCTGTTAAGAGCCATATAACAAATGGTTCAGGTTTTTTGAGCCAGTTGTTCTCTTCCACAGCTGCTTAACTCTGGCACTGTAGTAAAAAAGCAATTTTATATATATATATATATATGTATGTATGTATATATAAACCAATTAGCATGGCTGTGTTCCAATGAAACTTTGTTTTAAAAAGCAGAATATGATCTGATTCGGACCAGGAGCTGTAGTTTGCCATCTCTTGCTCTAAATCTGTAACAAGCTGCCCACCAAGCATAGGCTTCAAGTGGCCATCAACCTTGTGACACACAATCAGATTTCGATATGAAATGTTAGAAAGGCACCTCTCGGTAGTTGTCCCTCAAATGTGGCTAGATATTAATGCTTTGGTGACATTCTTTTACTTTATGAAGAGAATAAACAAAGTTAGAAAATATTGAAGATCTTGTGTTAAATAAGGGGGAAAGGTGGCTAATAAACATTTTTCTTTCTGAATTGGCTCTCAATTTAAAAAAAAGTTATTGGCCACTACTCTAGAAATATTTCTGTCCTCCTCAAACCAATCAGTATGTCCTTGGTCCTATCACCGAGTCCCCATGACTGTCCAATTAAGTGGTAAGTTTTCAATGCCTTCCACATCCTAGGAAATTTAAATCCACTGCCCATTTTTGAGGGTGTGATACTATACGGTCTGTCCTTTCTCAGATCAGCACGACTTTGTTGGTATGTGTAACTTTCAGTTCCAAGTGTACAGAACAGGTCACACCGTATGAACAACCAGTGGAACTTGTTGGATCTCTGTCAGATCAGCTGCCCCAATGAGGAAGTTTGGTGAGTGCTTTTAATCTATGGAAAATGTAAATATATCGAAATGATATAGAAAAAATATAATGAAAACCCATGTGACAACCATCCAGTTTAACAAATAAAATTCCATACAGTCAAAGTCCTTTATATACCCCTCCCTGATTTTATTTTCCTCTCTGTCTTCCCAGAGGTAAGCTGTATCTTAAAGATGATTGTGTCTTTTGTACTTTTACTGCATATGAATGTATACATATGAATGTGTCGCTGAAACAATATATAGTATTGCTTGACACCTTGTTGACATTTAGATCAATAATATAATATTGTCAATATATTTTCAAATTGAATCCATAGTTAATACATGTGCTTCGAGTTCATTCATTTGTATTATGGTTATAATCTTCTGCTGTAAGAATGTACCTCACTTTATTCATGCACCTATTGATAATTTCTTAGGCCGATTCCAGGCAACCCTGTAACACACATCTGGTATCAGAGCTGAAAGGTTCTATGCTACTTTTTTGCTGAGCTTCTTGGCTAATGTTTATGAAACCTCAGCTCTATATAAAAGTGACACAGGAGGTAAAATGAAGTCCTCTCCTTGAGCGCCTACTGACCAAAACAATAAAATTTCCTCGGAATTCATTTATCTCCTTGTGGTTGAGCAAACACTGTTTTACTTAAACCAAAACAACCAGTCCAGGAAAAACTGGAGTGACAGGGTGAAGTTTACATTCTCTTTTGATTCTTAGTTCAGATTCTTAGTTATCTTGGTTCCTAAGAGTGAAAGAAAAATATTCTTGTTTGGTAACAGACTCTTTCTGCCTGTCCTGATAGATCTGCTGGTGTCAGTGATGGAGAGAGGTTCAAACATTCAGTAAGAATCAGGTTGCAATGTCATTCCATCAAATGACACATGTGGCAAAAGAACACCACATGGTGGAGTCAAATCCAGGCTGTCTGGCAGGGCAAAGTCAAAAGGTAACTGAATAACTGGCCAACCCCTGGACTGGCAAGTTGTTCTCCAGGTGTTTCCTGCAGTAACTATCGTAACACTGAACAAAAGAGCGTCTGATGTTTATGAGTTTTTACAGAGAAAGACTGATGCTATAAGTCAGTTAGAAACTTGACAGTTTGTGCATTAATATGGGCTTTTTTTCTTAGAACGTTTCACAAAGATTTTTTTTGTTTTTCAGTGTGTTCACATGTGACCCTTTATAGAGCTGACCCTAGAGACTATCAATTGCCTGAGTCTGCCAGAAACAGGAAATAATTTTTGAAGCATCACTGCATATTATCATTTAATTCAGGTTATAATGGAGGCACTTTCTCCCTTTTTTCCTCTCCTACTATTCATCGCATCTGAAGGAATCAATATAACTCTGTTATCTACAAATGGCTGTCCTACATGATGACTGGTTTAAAATATGTACAGTTTCAATTTTTACTTTCTTAAAGTAGATCATTTACTTCTGTCACATATTTTCTGTGACTGCCTTCCCTCCTACACCCCATTCCACACATGAAATCTGTTTCCCCCTTCCAGGCAAGGTAATCTTAGAGGAAAACTTTGAATACAGTATACTATTAGGATGCCTCTAAATAACATTAAAAGTTGAGGTGTTCATTAAAATAATTCATAAAAATTTAAATTATCATAATCATATTTGACAATAGATTTTTTATTATAGACAATAATTTCTGTAGGTGCGGGATTTATTACCACTAACAAATATGAAATGAAAGTTGGTAAACAGACTAACCATAAAAATATTTATGTATTTATTTTAACATGTATTAAGTACAACCATTATATCAGACTCATTACTGATGAAATAATTTTCAGCATGAAGCTACATATTTATTTTTTTATTTTAAACTAAGAACATGTATTGGTACATTCTACATACAATGGTCACATTCATTACAATTATTCTGTACCTATACATGATGTATCTTGGCTCTCCCCCTCTCCCCCGCCCCTTCCCTCTGCTCCCTCCCTCCCTATTTACAGAAGGTTCATTCATCCTTTTCCATATTTTCCCTTTCCCCTCTCTTTCGAAGCTACATATTTAATTGAGAAAAAAAGTATATATTTATGGTTCACAACATGATTTTAAAATTTTTTATTAGTACAAGTTTACAGTACTCAGTGTTCACATTTCTGCGAGGAGCTGTGCAGCCGACTGATATGGTTAGTTTAAGCAGGAACACCTAGCTGAACTGAGTTGGTGTGGTTCTGGGCATAGAAGATCCACCTGAGGATTGTTGCTGAAACAATATAAAGGAGAACAGAGGCAGAAGATAGGGGCCACCTGTTTCCCAGGAGAAGCTCTGTTGCAGCTGGTTCTCCCAAAGGGAACTCGACTGTGCTCATCCCAGGAGGAGCTTGGGGCCTTGCCTTGGTCGGGAGTGGCTGTTGTTCACTTCAGGGGAGCTCTGGTCTTCACCTCCACTGTGAGTGTCACACCTTTTCTCCAGTATACATTTCTTCAGCCTTCTAGTGCAGGCATGGACTGACATGAGACAGCGCCGTGGGCTCCCAGCCCTTGACTGGATCTTTCGAGTCTCCAGTACATAGATAAGACGTTCTGCACTCTTCTTGCATTTGGCTTGTGTGTGTGAATGTTGTAATGTGTAAATATCCTGTAGTAAATCTGTTCTCTTGCAAACTGTTCACTATAGAAAAGTAACTAATACAAGCTGGTATGTGTACACAACACATCTTAAATCTTTTTTTAAATTCCCTTTCCTTGCCCTCCCGCCCTCTTCTCTCCATCTGTTGATCCCCTTCCTATCTGAGAAACGTCTATCTCCCTACTTCCTATTATCTAACTTTTCTTTTGCTCTTTATTATATTTTGGGTTTCTCATGTAAGGGAAACCATGCAATATTTAAGTTTGTGTATCTGATTTATTTCACTTAATGTTATGTTCTCAGGGTGCAACCTTTTTCCTACAAATAACTAAAGTTTATTTTTCTTTATGGCACAGTACTGCTGCACTGTGTGTAAATGCCACATTTTCGTTATCCATTCATCTGTGCATGAGAATATAAGCTGCTTCCAAGATGTGGCTATGATGAATTGTGCTGCCATAAACATGGGTAGGCATGTTTTACTGTAGTACAAAGTCTTTGACTCTTTTGGGAAAATACCCAGAAGGGACATATCTAGGTCAAATGGAATTTCTAGATTTAGTTTTTTGAGGAATTTCCAAACTGATTTCCATAATGGTTGTACTAATTGACGCTCCCATCAACAGTGAAGAAGGGTTCCTTTTTTTTCCCTCGCAGCTGTGCCAGCATTTGTTAGTATTTGATTTTCTGATGATGGCTATTCTTTCTTGCATAATGTGGAATCTAGTATTGTTTTAATTTCTCTAATAGCCACCAATGTTCAGAATTTCTTCGTGTATTTATTAGCCATTTGTACTTCTTCTGACAAGTGTCTATTCATTTTCCTTGCCCATTTTTATTGGATCTTTTATTTGGGGGATCTAATATTTTTGAGTTCTTTATGTATTCTAGATATTAGTCTTGGGTCTGAGGAATAGCTGGCAAATTTTTCCTGTTCTGTAGGTGGTTATGCTGTAGGTGGTTTTCTGTTGGTTGTTTATTTTTCCTATGCAGAAGCCTTTTAATATGAGATGACCCTATTGTTTGATTGTTGGTACTATCTTCTGTACAATGGGAGTTCTGTTCAGATAGTCCTTGTCTAACTCTATGCCATCAAGAGTTTTACCTATTTTATCTTCCAGCAGATTAAGCGTTTCTGTTTTAACATTTAGCTTGTTAATCAATTTTGATTTTAATATGGTACATGGTGAGAGATATGGGTCTAGATTCAATCTGCTGCATGTGGATACCAACTATTCCCAAGTTCATTTATTAAAGAGGCTATCTTTCTCCCAGTGTATGTTTTTAGCCCCATTGCCAAGGATCAAATAGTTGAATGTGTTTCTGCATCCTCTATACTTTTTCACTGATCCTCGTGTCTATTTTTGTGTTAGTAGCATGCTGTTTTTATCTCTGTATCTTTACAACGTCAAGTCTGGGATTGTGATGCCTCTTGCTTTGCTCTTGTTATCCACAATTGCTTTTGCTATTCTGGGTCTTTTCTGGTTCCACATGAATTTTAGGACTGTTGTCTCATTTCTGCAAAGAATGTTGTTGGTATTTTGATTGGGATTGCATTAAATCTATGTATCAGTTTTGGAATTATGGTCATTTTGATATATTGGTTCTGCATATCCAGGAACAGAGGATATTAATACAATGCTATGATATGTGTGTATATTGTGGAACAACTAAATCGAGCAAGTTAACATATGCTTATAGACCTTTTTGTAGTGAGAACACTTAAAATCTACCCCCTTAGCAATTAATTATAGTCACCATATTGTGCCGTGAATCTCTTGAGAAGCTACTTTTCTTTTCTTACAAAGTGAGTCAATTTGATAAAAATAAGTGAATAATAGACCAGGTCGTTCTTACATATAGCAAAAATAGTGAAAGTGGATGTAAATGAGTGAGGCTTAGAAAACACTAGCATAGATAAATGTTTTTGTTTCAGTCAAGAAGTGAAACAAAAGAAGTGGTCTAGAAGTTCTAGCACCAATTTAAATTTAACTTAAATGTATTTGCAAACAATTTAAAAGTTTTAATTAAGAAAATGGAACTAAATATAGTGATGGCAAATAGTGCATTAATTTAAGATAGTCAGACTCATTTTTGTATAGATTTCAAAATAAACTTAACTTGCCATTCAGTTTAATAAGAAGTATACCATAATTCTATAGCATGCTATTGGATGAAGGCATAAAAACTATTATAATTTGTAAATACTTATATGTGTGGGTGAAAATAATCATAGTACCATGCCACAAAATCAAATTTCAAAAATAAGTGAATATAACTGCATCAAAACCACTGATTTAAAATGTTTGTACTTATCAATAGTCATATTTACTAATTTATTTTGTAAATAAATATTTACTTGAGTTATAATATAATTTTTATTAATAAACTGTTTGTATTGTTTTATATATTGATGTCCTATATACAACTTTAAGAAGGCAGCTGCATTAATGAACAAGTTTGCAAACTATTTTTGTGGCAGTGAAGTAGCTATTTAAATTGCTAAATTGTTCACCACAATGATGTACCACAATGTTCACCACAATGATGTAGAGTTTTGTGTAGAATGAGAGAGATAGAAAAATATTCCAGTTAATAATAACAGTTAACATTTATTTAGTCTAAAATTTCAGTTGGGAACCATGAAGTGCTCTGTGTCTCTCATGGATTGGTTGTGTTTCTCTTCCATACTGTCTTCACTCCAGAATGCAAGCTAATAGACCAACATCTCTGTAGAACACTAAAGTATCATAGCAGAAGAAAAAGGGACTATAACACACCACACGTGGACTCTCTGGACACCTGCCTGAATGCAATGCATGACATTTTCACTCATATTTCATTGGCCAAACCAAGTGTCACGGCCATGACGACACTCAAGAAGGCAGAGATATGTAACCATTCCGCAGGGATAAGTACTGCAAGATGGGGCACAGAATACAGGTAAACAGGTCTACAACCTGCCATACTTCGTTCGTACCTTACTACCACTTGTTAGGGAAGTTAGTATCATTTCCATTCTGCAAATAAAGAAATGGAGGTTCAGAGAGTTTAAATGACTTGCCAAAGGCCTCACAGCTAGGTTGTGTCCAAATTAGGACTGAGAACCCAATCACTCTAACCCCGTGTCTTGTGATCTTAGCCACCTTTCTGTAGTGCTTAGGTTGGGCTTCACACTGAACTAACTAGCATCGCTCTTTAGTCCTAGCCCACACTGGATTTTTCAAAATAGATTATGAAATTATACTCCAAACTGTGGCTCTGTGGAAGCCTTCATTGTAACTCACAGTCTGCTTAATGAATTAATGAGGATGAAAGTTCCGGTCATCTTCTAACATAAAAACCAAAAGCACTTGAAATAGTGCTAGTTCACTGTAGCTCAGATTTTTTATTACCACATCTCTATAAAGTTATAAAGATTATGGCCAGCCTTAAAATTAAGTACAACATATTATCTAGCTTTCTTCTTTTGCAGGCTAGATGCAGGCCACCAAAGGCATAAACTCACCTAAGACAACGTTCAAGGTGTTCCTCTAACGTATACCCAAGCAAAAGAGGCAAGGAGGTTTGTTGAGCAGACTGTGACTAATGGAGGGCCCAGGGCCCTCAGAGCTGGAGCATTCCTCATCCTAGGAATAATACCACTAATACCCTCCCATCTGAGAGGGGCTAAGACCAGGGCAGCTGGAGCTGTAAAACTGAGGACCCCTGACAAACTGGAGCAATAAATCCTTGGGCATGGTCTTACCAAACTCACAGTCTAAAGGCAAAATCCTATGGATAGATTCCTTGGCCATAGTAACCATCTCTGGATCTTTCCTGCCTTGCTTCCTAGTACTCATATTTTGGCTGAAACCGTTATAAGATTTTAAGTATGTAAGTCAGTACTGAAAGTTTGTTTTTAATATAAAATTTGCAAAATATTTCAGTGGGGCATACCTGTGACTCATATTAACCCTATTTTATGAATGGAAAAATTAGAACTTTAAAAAATTACAGTAACTTGTTCATTCTCCAAGGTGGCTGAAATTGTGCCTGTGTCTGCCTATTTCCAGTATATCACACAGTGTCTAACTCATAGTTTAAGTTCAGAAAATAGTTGAATGAATGAATGAATGAAAAGAAAGAAATCAGTTCCCTCCACACTATGCACAAGTCGCAGAGACTTTGCTCCAAATATGTTCCCACCTGTCTCATCCCTCCCCATTCAGACTGGGCCACTGTTACCAGCTAAATGTTACAAAGGCTTGGGGTGGGGTGGCAATGCAAGGAAGGTGGCTGATTAGGCAATAAAGTTCAAATCCTTTCTTCCCACATTTGCCTGTAAGAGCAAAGTAATGCAATCCTGGAGAAGGCAGCTCTGCGAGAAAACTGTTTTCCCACCATGTGCCTCATATGTTTCCAAACACAGTCTTCACAGGCCCCATATTTTTTTTTCTAATGCAGTTTACACTCCCCAACTAAATAAGGCAGTCTAAAAAGGGCAGCATACTGTATTAAAGATTTTGGTCTTGATTTCCAGCCATCAATGGGAACTAACCACATTTTGGCCTTGGAGAGGTTGCATTCCTGATTCTCTTTGCCACCTCACTTATGAGGCAGGGGAGGGAAGCAGAGTGCCAGGGAAAAGGCATCAGCTTGGCGTCTGTGGCATAACCACTCGGGAAATTCCATTCCCTGAAAAATCCACATCTCCTTCCTGTAGGTCCTGTGGCTGGGGCCCACAACTAGGGACAGAGGGCAAACAGCTGCTCTCTCTTCTATATTTTTTCTTCTTCCATCAAGACCAGAATGGTGCAAATGCCCAGACATCCAAAGGGACAGGGATTTAGTCTTCTACAATATCCTCTCCTGAATAAGGATAAGAAGAACTTTTCTTTAGACTAAGTCTTAGCACACAAGCTCTTCCTTTGCCATTCTAAGAAGTAGATTTTTGAAAGACTGAGTTTACAACCACTGCCATTGGCAGGGTCTTCCATAGGGGCAGTGGTTTGTAAATATTTCTTAGCTATGATCCGCTGTCTAAAAATGAAACTCAATATGAGGTTCCTGACATAAACATCTGCCTATATCAGCGTCTTAGGACTCTCCATGAACCCAAGTGGGTGCAGCATACAATTCAAGGGCACTGCTCGTGACTGTAAGATACATAATGAAGGGCTGTGAGCCATGCTTACTGGCATCTGTATTGCAGCCCTGTGTTCAATGCCTGGGGCACAGGAGGAGCATTGCAGTCATATATCCAGTGAGTAGGGGTTACAAGCAACCGATGGCAGTTGCTGATCCTTCCAGGGTTTGTCCTCCGGCGACTTATGTGTACCTATGCTTGTCCACTGATACGAAGAGGAACTCAAAGCAGATGGCTGGAGAGCATTGGAGCCAAGATGAATGGCTAAGTCTTTGATGGGGAGTTAGCCCAACAAGGAGCTGAATGATGAATGACTCAGCAGGCTGCTAGGTCTGTAGATTTGCAGAGCAGAATAATTCATCTTGTTATTCTGTGCACAGTTACTGAGGGCCTACCGTGTGTCATGCTAGCACCTTCAAGATAAAGATGACAAAAACACAACCTTTGTTCCCAAGGGCCTTTCGGTGTGGCGAAGAAGACAGACATGGAAACAAAGTAGTGCCAACAAGTACTGTAATAGCTGCAGTCCTCTCAAAACTATTTAGCTGACCTATCTTTCATCCCCTAGAAGTCTTGATGCCATGGCCTTTACTGAATCTGTAGATTTCCCCTGTTCAGGGAAAGGTGGATACCAACAAGTCATTCCTTAGCTTTGACTGTCAGATTTGATTTCATTTTTAGTCTGTCAATGAGTTTTGTTTTTTAAATGAGATCCAAAATTAAAGTACACAAAAAACAAAAATGCATTTTAATTTTCATTAATCTCTCACCAAAAATTAGCATTTATGTTTTTGAATGTAGGCAACAAACCACAGTAAAGTCACATACCTATGACTTTCTCACTAGTAGAAATTGCAGAATTTTTTGCACACAAAATTGCTGGTATCCACAAATTGTTTTGTGTCCAAAATTGTTGTTTTAGCTGTCTAAAAATGTTATCCACCATCATCATTACCTCTGAATTATTGTGGTTACTCGGACTGCCACTAGATTTTCTCAATTAATCCATTAATGAACCACAGATGTTATTGTATCGTGAATTTGTTTTTATACGCTGATAACTAGATTTCAACATAATGGGCCGCCTTTCCAATTCTATGTGCTCTATTTTATCCATTTAAAAGCATTATTTGCAGAAGAGGTTTATGGATGCCAACAGACTGATAAAGGGGGCTACTATGTCTCAAAATGGTTAAGAACATTTGTTGGGCAATACTTTTAAAGGGAGGTTTTATCAAGTAAGAAAAGAATTTTCAAACACCAAAAACTTCTTCCATACAGTGTTCTTTAGTATCCAGGGGGAATTAGTTCCAAAATACTCCTCTCCACAGATATCAAAATCCACAGATACTCAAGTCCTTTATATAAAATGGTGCAGTGCGTATATATAATTTATGAATATTTTCTCCTACTTTAAATCATTACTTATAACACTTACAATACCATGATGTGTAAATAGCTGTTACAGTATATTGCTTATGGAATAATGACAAGAAAATGTTTGTGTTTGCTGAGTACAGAGGCAAATTTTTTTAGAACATTTTTGATCTGCAGTTGCTTGACTCTGTGGGACCCACTGATACAATGAACCAACTGCATAGTCAAACAAAGAGCTGGGTTGTGTGATAAGCTATGAGTGAAGAACACTTGGTATAAGATGTAAAGGAAGTTCCCATCTGCCTAAGAAGACAGAAATCACATAAGCAGTGAGGCATATTCCACACCTGGCACAGACAGGGAAGATCTGAAGCCCCCGTGGAGAAGATCTGCGTTCATGCTGTTGTTGTAGCAATGTGGCATTCAGGAAGGAGGACAGCAATAGTGGAGGGAGACACGGGCCTGATGGAGCAATTTTGTTCTTAATTGCATGCTTCTGGCACACAAAAAAATTGAGAATTCAAAGGAGAGAGGACCAGTAGGCCACCAGAAACCTGCATTTGGAATGAAGAGGATGCAAAATCAGGTGGCTACGCAACCGGAAAGAAAAAGCTGAGACTGTAGTCTTTTAGCAATGAGTGCGACCAATGAAGTTTCTCAAAGAGCAAAGGGAACACACTGCACATCACACTTCAAAGATGTGGAGATTGTTTCAGATTAGCCATTCCATAACAGAGAACAATGTGTACTCAGGAGAATGAGCATAAATCCAAGGTTTCATCAAGTCCACTGGCCCTAGACATCATAAAAGAGAAAGGAAAGTGAAGTCAAACCATACATGACTCAACATTTATCAAAGAGGCAAATTCTTTCATTTGGCACAGTGAATTATGTGTCTGCAGTCTCTCTCCACTACCCAGCAGGGCTGAAAGTTCTTGAAGTAGTTTAGCTCAATTCTAGAGAACATTCTTGCACATCATTGTGTGTGTTTTGGTGCTGATACAGAAGGCAGTTCAGAGTTATCATGTATGTGTTTGGAGCCTGCTTAAAAAAACACAGTTAAGAGCCACAAGGAAGATGAAGGGAGAAGTGTTCAGTTCCATGAGTATGCAGGAGGTAAGATAGTTGTCTCATGAGAGGCCATGTCTTAGTCACTTTTCTCCTTACTAAGACCAGATACCTGATGCCCAAAGTTAAAGAAAGAAAGATTTATTTGGCTCACAGTTCGTAGAGGTTTCAGTCCATAGACGGCTGGCTCCAAGGCAGGGGGGCATGGCAGAGGGCATCACAGAGGAGAAACAGCTCATTATAGGCGGGCAGATTGAAGCACATTAGCCCTCTTTATGTCCCTTACATTTCATGCAGGCTACCTGCCCTAGGGCGGATGTAGAACTCACACCCTCACTGTTACCCAGAAATATGCCAAACCAATCAGTGGACTGATTTGGTAATCATACACCCTTGATCCCAGCACCACACACTCTAGATCTGGCAACCTCTGAAAAGCCCCCCTACAACTGCATGAGGCTTTGGAGGGACATCTAGACACAAGCCACAACAGGCTGCACTGAGGAGACAGTGCTGAGCTTTGACTTAAAAGATGAGCACACTCTTTGGAGGTAGTCCAGGACTTTGCTTGTAAAATCAATCTTCTTGTTTGAGAAATTAACAGTTTACATAGCATGATTTGAAGGGTACCAGGAAAGATTCCCTAATGCTCCCTCAAATGTTACTCCGAACACCATTATTCAAGAGTTGTTCTTTTGGTTTTGCATGATTTATAGGCCAGTGCTTCTCCAACTCTAATGTACATCTGAATCATGTGCAGACCTCATTAAGCTGTAGATTCTGATTAAGTAGGTTTGTGGTGGCACCCGAGATTCTGTATTTCTAATGATCTCCCAGGGGATGTTGGTGCTACTGCTCCATGGACCATACTTTGAGTAGCAAGAAGCTAGAGTATCTTAGTATATGTAGCTAATAATATCTAGCATTTACTGTGTCCTTATTTTGTGGTGGGCATTGTACAAAACCTTTAAAATGTTATCGCTTCATTTGGTTTTCATGACAAAGTTATGAGGAAGCAGAATTCCAATAATCAAATTGAGAGAATTTTCAGTAATTGTCCAAGGTCACTGTGGTGAAGAAGTTGGGATGGAATACAAGCTGCCTCTTCTTGAACCCCAACTGTTAGCTATTATACTCTATTGCCTCCTTGAAGACATAACAACTTAAGGTGACAGTTTTCATTCTGTTTTGGTGTTTTCTAAAGAGTAGGGCCTTTTTTTTTATAGCATCCAGTATGTCTAATAGATATAAATATAATTGATCTGTTTAGCAAGACTGGAAAACCCAAAACCCGCTTTCTCAGTCGCTCTGCTCATCTCTCATAGCAGCTCCCAAAATACCACCTCAGACTCCTGTGGTTCCAGGACACTCAGTTTACAGCCTTGTGCCTTGAGATGTCATGGGTTACCTCTACTGGTAGGATTACTAGCAGTTCATTGAGAATGAGCTCAGTATCTGGATGGAAGATCAAGCAGGGGCACTGGAAAGAAAGGGTATCAAAAAGACAGATAGAAGTCACAAAAACAGCCATATCTCTGCTCAGAGTTTGTTCGATCTTGCCAACATCTTCCCTGAAACTTGTCTGGGTTTACTTTTTCTCTCCCTTTTCCCCCACCATTGGTTTGGGCCCCTATGGCCTACGAACACAAATGGCCTCCTGATGGGGCAGGATTATTTAAAGCATCCAGGTTCATGGCTTTAAAACTTTACTCAGTGGAATATGGAGCTCATCCAGATCTTTCAGTCCTATGATCAGGTAGAATGAAGATAGGCAGGGAGAGTAGAAGGTGTTAACACAGACTCAGGACTCAACCATCCCAGAAGCGGAGGGCCTGATACCATAAAGAATAGGAAGTTCCAACTGCTGATTTGTGTTGCTGATGGGCATTCTGAGTTGTCTGCTGAGTACAGACTAATACGATGCCTCTTGGTTTTGTTATGAGCTATGGAATGCTTCTCACTACTTGTCTGAACCTAATCATCTCTCCTACAGTCAAAAGAGAGTTTCTGTCTTGATTTTCAACAAGTTCTGAAAATATTCTAGACAAGTACTTCATTCGTGTGTGGTTGTGGATTATATTTCAGTAGGCATTTTGACTCTAGAATTGTCTGTGATCATGCTCTAGATTCTTGCGTTCAGCTATTTGTGCAAATGTCACCTCCTCAAAACATCTTCCCTGACCACCCTTTCTAAAGAAGCACTCCATTCCTTATGTTGTTTTCGTCACAGCACTTACTATTGCTGGACTTCAAACTATGTATCTATTGCCTTTCTTCTTGTTAAACTGTAAGTTCCAGCTCGCTACTATTTCCTACAAAATCAAAACCAATGACTGGGGCATAATATATCTTCAATAAATATTTGTTCAATGAATAGATGGATAAATGAGCCCGATTCCCACTTAACCACAGATTTACTTATTAGATCTGCAGAGTTTCTCTTTTCACAAGGGGGAACAAGACATGAGCTTGTGTGTTTTCTGGAACACAGTAGTGGCTCAAAAATTAACTGAATGAAAGAAAGATGCCTACAGGGAGAGAGACTTGGCTTAAACTAATGATTTTTGCTCTGTGTGAGGGCATTACAGACACCCACCCCAGGAGGGTAGAATATCAAAATCAGAATCTTTTAGAAAGCCCTAAAGCACTTTTAATATTCCAAAGAGTTATTTACAAATTTAAAAATTTATAAAGGGAAAGTGTGAAAAAAGATTATTTTCATGATCCAAGCTACAAAAAGGGCACAAGCTTTTTGTTTATTGAAAGGTCAGCATGTTCTGCAATTGTTGCAAGCAGTACTGGACTGACAGTCCCTCTCACTAGAAAATCTTGTGATTTTAAGCCTGCACACATCCCATAGCATGTGATCTGGCTCCCCAACATCTCTTTCCCAAGAAGTGCTTCTCACAAAAGAAAATGCTGCTCAATTTGTTTTCTCCATTGTGAAAAAAAAAAAAAAGCCACGGAAATTACCAAACCACAAGGAAGCTGCAGTCAAAGCAGTCCTGAATGCACATTAACAAGGAGAGGGCACCACAAAACAAAGGTGACCGTTCCCTCTCCTTCCCTCCTCCACACGGATCGCATTCCATTTTTCAAAACAATGGCACCTGTCCGGCGGGTGGCTGTTTAATTTACGCAAACCCATACCATTTCACAGGTGGAAGTGACGCAGCTAGGGCCTGTGGAACGTGGACCTTAGTGTTCTAAATGGGATTCTGTCCCCAGAGGGCTATGGAGAATGTAAAGTACGTCATATCCAATCTGGACTGCATCCATTAGCGTCCAAACCCCCTGCCAAGGGAGGAGGAACAGACAATGGTTGGCTTAGACTTTTTTTAAATCACTATTTAAATATATACAGATAATACCGGCTAATTGAGAAAAATGAGTAGAATATAAATAAGCCAGGTCATAAAAATGATCAGAAACTCAGGGATAGTTACTGCTCATCTATTGATACTTCAGGCCTTTCTCCAAGCATGTGTACAAACACATATTTTTCAGAACTACCAATTAAGATGTAATAAAGTATGCAATAATTTATGTAATCAAATCTGTAATCATTATTTAAAAGTGGAATTGCAGTTTTGGAGGGTAATTGCCTTTTAAGATTTATATTACTTGTTCCGTAGCAACATTTGGTATAACCATACAAAACAATTATTGTTACTACATTATTATAAAGCACTACTATTACTACAAGAGCAACAAACACTTCCTGAGATCTTACTGTATGTTAATCACTGTTTGAAGCATGCATTTCTCCCATTTAATGCCCACCTGACTCTATGTAATATGCACTATGACGTCCATTTTACATTTGAAAACTGAGATAAAGATATGTTAAGTAATCAATTAAAGTTATGCAACTAGTAAGTGGCAGAGTCCAGAATAGAAAATAGGAGAGGCAGTACTATATAATCTTAATCATGGTTATCTCCTTCATAATTTTGATAAAGCAAACAGTCAACCTTAATCTCTTTTTTTTAACCAAGAACATGTATTGGTACACTGTATACATAATGATCACATTTGTCATATTTATTTTGTACCTGTACATGATATATCTTGGTTTTCCTCCCTCTTCCCGACCCCTCCTTTCCATTCCCCCACCCTTCCCTATTTACAGCAAGTTTATTTACATTTTTCCATTTTTTCCCTTTCTCCTTTCTTTTCTTTTCACCTTCCTTCTTTCCCCTTCTGCCTTTCAAGTTCTCCCCCTTTAGAATATTATCTTTCTTTTACATAATATTTATTTTACCTCTTTGTCCTTATTTACACTTACAGTTTCTCATATCAGAGAAAAATTTCAATGTGTACTCATGAGTGTCTGATTTATTTCACTTAAGAGTATGTTCTCAAGGAACATCCATTTACCTACAAAAGTCTCTAGTATGTCCTTTTTTATGGTAGTGTAGTATTCCATTGTAGAAAAAACACATCTTCTTCAGTTATTCTTTAGTTGTTGGGCATTTAGGTTGTTTCCAAGACTTAGCTATTACAAATTGTGTTGCCATGAACATGGTTGTGCATATATCACTGTGGTATGAGGTTTTCAATTCTTCTGGGAAGATACCAAGCAGAGGAATAGCTGGGTCAAATGGAACCTCTAGTTGTACTTTTCTGAGGAATCTCCACACTGATTTCCACAGTAGTTGGACCAGTCTACACTCCCACCAACAGTGGAGGAGGGTTCCTTTTTCTCCACAGCCCCACCAGCATTTCTTATTGGTTGATTTCTTGATAATAGCTGTTCTTTCTGGAGTGAGATGGAATTTTAACATTGTTTTGATTTGCATTTCTCAATTGACCAGTGATGTTGAACAGTTTTTCATATATTTATTTGCCATTTTTATTTCTTCATCTGAGAAATGTTTATTAATTTCAGGTGCCCATTTTTGGATTGGGTCTTTAAATTTGGGGCATTTGATTTTTTTCAAGTTCTTTATGTACTCTATATGTTAGACCTTTGTCTGAGGAACAGCTCGCAAAAATTTTTTCCCAGTCTGTGGATTTTCCCCCTGCTCTATTGGTGATTTCTTTTGCTGTGCAAAAGCCTTTTAATAGCATGTGGTCCCAAGCACTGATTCTTTGTATTGTTTCCTGTGCAGTCTGGGTTTTGTTCATAAATTTTTTTCCAACCCCTATGTCTTCGAGAGTTCTTCCTATTCTATTCTCCAGTAAATTTAATGTTTCTGTTTTAATGTTTAGATCTTTGATCCACTTTGATTTGAGTTTAGTACATGGTGAGAGACATGTATCTAGTTTTAGTTTTTGGTGTGTAGCAAGCCAATATTTCCAACACATTTGTTAAAGAGGCTATCTTTCTTCCAGTGAAGGTGTTTGGCTCGTTTGTTGAAGATGAGATATTTGAGTGTGTTTGGAGTTTCTGCTTCTTCTAACCTGCTCCATTGATCCTTGGGTCTGTCTTTTTGCCAGTACCATGCTGTTTTTATCACAGTAGCTTTATAGTGTAATTTCAGGTCCAGGATTATGATGCCCCTCTCTTGCCCCTGTTGCTTAGGATTGCTTTTGCTATTCTTGGTCTTTTCTGGTTCCTGATGAATTTCATGATTGCTTTCTCTAATTCCGTGAAGTATGTTATTGGTATTTTGATGGGAATTGCATTAAATCTGTATAGTAGTTTAGGAAGTATGGCCATTTTCACTATGTTGGTTCTTCCTACCCAAGAACACGGGATATGTTTCCATTGTCTGATATCCCTTTCAATTTCCTTTTTTAGAGTACTGTGGTTTTCAATGAAAAGATCTTTTTCTTGCTTTGTTAGATAGATTCCTAAGTATTTAATTTTTCGATGCAGTTGTGAAAGGTATAGCTTCTCTTATTTCTTTCTCAGTGAGTTTGTTATTTGTATATAGGAATGCTATTGAATAACCTTAAGCTTTTAAATTGTAGCCCACAGCCTGAATTATAGTTATTTCCTCATGGTTTCTATATTTGTTCTCTCCCAGGCATTCGTCAACTTTCATTCATCAAATCAACTACCTTGTCAGGGAGTGTGCCACTAATTTCTTGGCCTGAAAAGGTAAAATATCAAATGTAAAACTTAATATTTTTTATAACAAAAGTGCAGTTTAAAAGCATTCTAAAGAAAAACCGGTGCTTCTGTTTTGGCACCAATGCTAACTGCTGGTGACAATCTAGTGGAAATACTTTTTTATTTGGACAGAGCATTCATGTTTACCAAAAAAGTCCCAGATGGCACCAAATCTCTCCTGAACCTCTCAGCTAATTTGGCACTCTTTGGCCAGTGTGAAGTGACCCTGTTTCCTGTAGCATCTGCCCTAAGATTGGCGACTACTTGTGAACACTATTTTCCTTTCCCTTTTACTACTGAAGAAGGTTGAACTTGACCTCTGTTCAAGAAATCAGAGGGACTAAGCATGCTTGGATTTGCATCTTGCATTCATAAATAAAAACCACGTGATACTGAGCACGTGATGGCCTTTCTATGGCTTATTCAGTTCATTTATAAGAGGAAAGTGATAAAATGACTCTTTCAGTGGGAGTTTTGTAAGATGCAATGAAAAATGGGTGAAAAACACTTAGAGTGGGAGCTGTTATCATTGGAGATTTACCGTTGCATGTTTATCAAGATCACAAACATTGGAAGCAAGACTTCCAGATTTAAATCTTGTCTCTGATCTTTTTAGTTTTACGATGTTGGGCAATTTATTTATCTTTCTATGCTTCAATTTCCTCATTTGAAATATGAGTTGCCTATATCAGAGTTTGTATGAAGACTCAACAAGTTAATTTATATGAAATGCTTAAAAGAGTACGAGACACACCTTGAATGTATATTCTTGTTGCTATTATTATTAAAGCATCGTAAGGTCTATTTTAAAGAGATATAAAATATTGATGAGGATGTGGATAGACTGGGCCATTCATTTGTTGCTGATGGGAATATAAAATGATTCAGCTGCTGTGGGAAAGCAGTTTGTTGATTCCTTAAAAAATTAAACATAGATATTTGGTTTCTCATACCAGAGAAATAATGTGATATTTACTCATGTATGTCATACTTATTTCACTTAAGAGTATGGTCTCAAGGTGCATCCATTTGCCTAGAAATGTTTCAAGTTTATCCTTTTTTCTGGCTGAGTAGTACTCTGTTGTATAAATAATCCCCTATATCTTCTTTATCCATTCATCAGTTGCTGGTCATTTGGGCTGTTTCCAAGATTTAGCTATTACTAACTGTGCTGCTATAAACATGGTTGTGCATGTATCGCTGTGGTATGATGCTTTTAATTATTTCAGGAAGACACCAAGAATGGGAATAGCTAGGTCAAATGAAAGCTCTAGTTTAGTTTTTTGAGGAATCTCCATACTTATTTCCACAGTGGCTGGACCGATCTACACTCCCACCAACAGTGGAGGAGGGTTCCTTCTCCCCACAGCCCCACCAGCATTTGTTTATAAGTACCAAAATATATATTAGATATTATGAAATAGGAAGAAAATGTTCAAATGGGAAGGAGAACTAGGGAGGCGGGAGGGAAAAAGGAAGGAAGGGAAAAGAAAAAAGAGAAAAGAAGGAAATGGAAACAAGGCTGTTGCAAATAAGTAGGGGAAGCTGGGTTTGAAGGGAGGAGAAAGAAGGGGAAGAGGAAAAAAAGAAACATCAGGATACATCATGTACAGGTACAAATTCCCTATAATGAATGTGATCATTATGTATATATAAAAATGTACCAATAAAATTAATTGATTAGAAAAAAATTAAGCATAGAATTACCTTATGTCTTAGTTACTTTTCTCTTGTTGCTGAGACAAAATACCAGACACTCAAAGTTAGAAAGAGAAAAGTTTATTTGGCTCACGGTTTGTAGAGGTTTAAGTCTACAGTCAGCTGGGTCCAAGGCAGGGTGGCCTGGCAGACAGGGAGAAGGCAGCCAGGTAAGCAAGGAATGCAAGCAAGGGGATAGGCAAGCCTCTTTCTGTCCCTTATATTTTATCTAGGCTACCTGACCATAGGGTGGGTAGCTCTCCCACCCTTAATCTTAATACCATTAATCCTAGCATTATATCCTTGCCAAACCAATCAGTGAACTAATTTAGTAATCACATACTCTAGGTCCAGCCCCACCTATGACCACATGAGGCTTTGGGGGGACATCTAGACACAAACCACAACACCTTAAAATCCAGCAATTCTACTCCTAAGTATATACCAGAAGTATAGAAAATGGATATTCAAATGAAATCTTGTACACAAATATTCATGATAGCACTATACAGAATAGGTGGAAACAGCCCAACTGTCCACTGACAGAGAAATTTATAAATAAAATGTGTCATATCCAAAAAATAGAATTTTATTTGGCCAAACAATGAAGGAAGCACTGACACATGCTATAAAATGAATATGTTTGCAAACATAAGTAAAAGAAACTAATCACTAAGGATTATATATTGCATGATTCTGTTTATGGAAAATGTCCAGATTAGGTAAATCGACAGTGACAGAAAGGCAATTAATGATTCCCTAGACCTGGAGCAGAGAAGGGTGGGGAACAGGGATGGAGACTGACTGCTAATATTTATGCAGTTTCTTTGTAGTCAGTGAAAAATTTGATTGTAGTAATGGTTGCACAACTCTGTGAAAGTACTAAAATACATTGGATTAATACTTAAAATGGGTGAATTTTATACCTCAGTAAAGTTATTTTTAGAGGCTTATATGGGTGAAAAAGATTAACTTCCTCTCATATCACTTTGCTAGTGATTTTGCTGAAAAGAGGTAGAACATTTTAGTGGTTCTATCAAGATGGTCAGATCAAAGGTCAGTCCCTTTCCTGAGTAGTGAAAACCAGGTTGCACTGTGGCCTCCGGGATCTTGTAATTGAGTCATATGTTTTGAGTCATACTGCAGCCATAGGGATGCTCATTGTCCTGTAGTCTACCATGTTCAGGATAATTTCATGCGGCAAGTAAATCATGGTGGAGGCCAGAAGCCTTGGCTCTTATTTTCCATGTGAAGAATGAATAAACTGATGGATAAATTGACAAAGCAACACGAATTGTGACAAAATTTTGCAATCAGGACTTGGATTATAATGTCCTCTCTGCTACTTATAAAATATGCAACATCCAGCAAATCATTTAAAATTTTCAAACTCAATTTCTTATAAAACAAGGAAAACGGCACCTCTTTTACAGACAGTAAATTTCAGCTGAGATAGTATATACTATGTGGTAACTCAATAGACGTTAATTATCTTCCTTTTTCTTATGCCAGTTGGGGGAGGCCCGGGGCATTGGATAGCTCATGAGTGATAGACAACTTTGTCTCAAGTTCTGAAGTGGCAATAAATATGAGCACTGACATTTTCCTAAACACAAACCTAATGTAATATGATATCTGTCTTCAATCATAGACTGTAGCAATGAAATGCGAGCCCATAAAATGCCAGGATTGGGAGGTTTCTTTTTTTTTTAATTTTATTTTAATGGTACAGTTTAGATATACATAATGATAACACTCACCATAGGGAATTTGTACCTGTACATGATATATCGTGCTGCTGCTTTTCTTGCTGTTCCCCTCCTCTTCCTTCAACTCCTCCTCCCCTCCTTATTTATGAAAGCTTTGTTTCCATATTTCCTTCTATTCTTTTTTTCTTGCCCCTCTGTTCTTCCCCCGCACCCCGTTCTCCTTCCCATTCAAGCAATTTCTTCCCTTTCCCAATATATATGAGTGAAATAAATCTGGCACATATGTTTAAATACCGTGTTGTTTCTCTGGTGTGAGAAACTGAAAGTGTAAATAAGGACTAAAATGTATTATATTGGGAAAGGGAAGGCTCTTAAGAAGAGATCAGCTAGTCTAAGGACTGCATGTAATACAGAATCCTCAAATGCCACATTTCTGGGCAACTTGAAGACTCTGGCTTAATATAAATGGATGGACAAAGAAATTACTGGCAAGGTGGGTGATAAACAGCTAGGGGACACATAGTGAAGAATTCCTGGAGCACTTCATTATCTTCATTCCCAAAATAAGTGCCCTGTGATGTTTGACTGCTTAACCACTATATATGCATATTTATATAGAGTGAGGCAAAGGTCGTTGTGTAAGAGAGAACAGTTAGAGGAAAGGTGTTGATCTTTAACCTTTTAAATACATTACTCAAAGCAGAATGTCTGAAGGAGGAGGAAGCAGTCAGCATGTCTATGGGACCTTGTTTACACTTTCATTTTAAGTACCACATTTTATATTCCTCATTAATTTTTAAAGAAACTATCTGAATTTGGCTCCCTGGTGTCCCACCACTGAGAGTATATAGCTAAAATAGATGAATAATATCTTCATGTATTAAGGTCCTGAGTTGAGAAGTGGAGATGAAATTAACCTAAAAAATCAATGCTCCAGATGATGTGACATAAAAGAAGAAGAAAACAAAGAAAAAAATGTGGTGATATGGTGACTACAAACACAAAATAATGTGTCAATAGCTGTAATAAATATAAGTGGATTATGAACACCTTTTGAAGACAAAGACCCTCAGATTAGTTAAGAGAAATTCACAAAACACACACACACAAAAGAGAAATTGACTTATATATTTTCTACGATAAAAATCGCCAAAATATAATGAAACCAAGAAAGTGAAAGGGAAATAAAAAGAAAAACAAGCAACATGAAATTTAATGTGCAAATAATTAAAACAAAGAGTCACACTTTTTAACAAATAAAAAATAACCACCCACTAAGAATAAAATTAATTTATATGCATCTGAAAATATAGCTCCAAAATATATAAAGTTAAAGTTAATGGAATCAAAAATGAGAAATTACCAAATCTATAATCATAGTGAGAGACTGTAGCATACTTCTTGCAAGAACTGATAAAGTAGACAAAAGTTAATAAGGATATATAAGATTTGATTAAGACAATAATAACTGAGATGATTAACAGATGCATAAAAATCTGGCTTACCTGGTAAGGCTATATACTATGATTCCAACTATATGTTATTCTTGAAAAAAGAAAATAATGGTGAAAATAAAAAGACAAGTGGTTTCTAGATGTTTGGGGTAGGGAGAGATGAATAGGTAGCACATAGGACATTTGGAGGGCACTGAAACTATTCTGTATGATGCTATGGATTTATATTATCATCCTACATGTTTCAAAATTCACAGAACCTATAACTCCAAGAGTAAATCTTAATTGTAAATTGTGGGCTTTGTGCAATACTGTGCCAATACTGTTTACAAAGTATAACAAATGCACTACTATTGTGAAGGCTGTTGATAGTGGGGTACTGTATGTGTTGGAGGGAATAGAGTTATGTGGAAACTCTGTAGCTTCCACTCAATTTTTCTGTGAACCTCAAATTGCTCTAAAAAAACCACAAAATCCATGGATTAAAAAAACACACATATGCACTGAACCTACTAACCGAAGAATAAATACTCCTTTTAAGCACACATGGAAAATATTGACCCGTTGGTGATATGAGTGACATATTTGCATATTTAGATAATATTTTCAAATACTGGAAAATATTCCCTAAATTTTTGTGCTATTCAAAGTGTTATAGCTACTGATACAACATAGTTTAAAGTTCAATCTATATTATTGTCTTCTTTGTTAAGTCTAGGAACTACCACAAGAATAAATCAAGCTCTGTTATCAGCATTTACAGATTTCTGTGGCTTAAATTCACTTTTTGTGACCAATTTTGAGCTGTCAACCTGATGTCACTGAGAAAGATGGACAGCAGCACACCTCTGCATAGCATTTTCTCCATTCGGGTACAACAGATATACATAACCTCAAGAGCATAAATAACAGTGAAGCATAGTAAACTGGTTAAGGAGTGGAGGGTTTTGAATGCCTCTTAATTCTGTCTTAGAATAATTTATTTAATTGTAATTTTGTAGGGTTTAATTTTTAATAATGGCAATTTGCAACAACCAAGTGGGAAATGTTCTGAAAATTTAACAATTAGCTCTAACTACCTGATAGGACCTGCCTGCAGCACACCACTGGTAAATCCAAAGTATATAGAAGAAAAGAAATAGTAAAAGTGAAAGCAGAAATTAATAAAACAGAAAATAGGTATACTGTAGAGACTATTTTTAAAACTAAAAGCTGATTCTTTGAAAAAGTTAATACAATAGTCAGATGTTTCATAAGACCAATGAAGAAAAAAATAAAAGGCACAAATAAACAATATTAGGAATGTGAAAAGGGGACAAATGCATACGAAGACTTTTAAATAATTAAAGAATATTATGTATGGTGGTGATATATGCTGAAGATTCAAAGGAGTGAATAATTTTCTAGAGAAAATTAATTCAAAAAATTGACTCAGAAAGAAATAGAAAATGCAAATATCCTAATGAGTATTAAAGAAATTTAATTTCTAACTGAAGGTTACAGAAAAGGAGTGTTTGTAAGTGAATTTTAACAAACCCCCAAAAGAACTGTTCAATAGTAAAAGAGTGAAGGAACTCATGTAATTTCATTGTTTGATAAAACCTTGATGCTGAAACTGAACAAAAAGAGAGTAAGGAAAAGTGTAAGTTGGTCTCACTTATCAACAGAGATGAAAAACAAAATCCTAAATAAAATTTAAGTGAAACTAACAAATCCATCCATTTAAACACACAATAAAAATCACCATAATGAGGGTAAGGGAATGGGAAAAAAAGAAGCAACAAGATATATCATGCACAGGTACAAATCCCCTATGATGAATGTTATTACTATGTACATCTCAAATGTACCATTAAAATAAAATTTTAAGAAAATCACTATGACCAAATTTGTCTAGAAATACAAGAATGATTAGAAATTAAGAAATCTATCAAGTCACTATTAGATTCACTAAGCGTTGGCCATTGCAGTTTCCATGTTGGACAGGTATATTTACTAGAACAGATTATGCAGCCTTAGGTACATGGTTTGTTGCCATCCATTTAGAAAATTTGTTCTTTTCTATCTCATTCAAAAAAGGCTTTCAGAAACAGATTGCAATTATGTGGAATGGGAAAAATTGATATTTATAATTTTTGTCCATGTCGATTTTAATTCTTCTGTTCTCTGTCCCAATACAGTCTAAAGAGATTTAACCACCTGTGCATTTCAGGATATCACATAAAATCATTACATTGTTGACATCAGGCTAATTTGGTAGGATGGGCAAAGAGATGGTTTAATATGCTTGAGAAATTAGAAAGACACATATGTGCTGCATGAGGTGAAAGATAAATCCCACAAAGATTCAAGAGCCTGCCCATTTGTTAAAAATATTTAGGGGTCCAATGATCAGGGACACCCCAGGGTATCCCTTTTGTCATTTTATATTACTTACCTCAAAGAAGGAAGCACAATACCTCTCTGGGTTCCAGAGGCTACACGTTCCACAGTGGGCTGTATACTGGGTGATAATGAATGCTGTCAACTTTGAGTAGAATTAGGGGAAAGTAGAGCTGTATAGCAGAACAAAGCTGTGGAGCAAGCAGCTCTTCTGTATGAGGTGTGTGATTTGAAAGTCCTTATGGTAAGAAAGAACCAGTGGTAAGAAAAATGTAGTGTGTAGTTAGTGGCAAATTCCAGTGGGAAAACCACAAAGCAGGTGTCTGAGATTCTGCAGCAACACCATGCCATCTGCAGTGGCAAATTGCAAACCTTTTGAGAAATATCTCTTGACCTGCTGTTGGGCCCTGCTGCAGAGGGAACACTAATGTCAAATAGCAAATGATAACTTATCTGGAATGGTATATTATGAGCTGAGCTGTGTCATGAAAAGTCATACAGTCAGTCAGGCCCAGCAGTGGTCCATCGTAAGACAGAGATGGTACTCCAGAACTGAGATAAAATAGGGCCAGAGAAAACCAGTAAACTGCATGAGCAGGTAGACCAGAGGCCTACCCGCTTCGCCTGCTAAGACTGTACTAGCATTATCCCTTTAGCTTGCATCTATATCTACATGAGATATTGGCTGGATATATGTACCTACATAATGAGTAGATCATACTACATAAAACATTTCTATACAGACTGGTGAAACTTTATTGAAGGACATAAAAGCGGACCTGGAAAATCGAGATATGCCATGACAATTCTCTCAAGGCTCATGCATGAATGCAAATTGATGCCCAATAAAATCCCAGTAGAGTGTTTTGGTACAACTTGGCAAATTGAATCTAAAATTGTATAGAAGGGAAAAATTCTAAGCTAGCCAAGTATAAGCTATAATACCAAAAAAGAACTTTCCTGCCAAATAAAATGGATTTTTATAAAACCATAGTTATTAAAACAATGTAATGTTGGCACAGGAATAGTCAACTCTATCAATACAACAGGAATAAAGCCCAGTAATAGATTCATGTGTATACTGAGATTTCATGTATGATGCAGCTGGCTTTACAGACCCGTCGGGAAGGGACGGACTGTTCAGTAAATGGGATAACTGACTTTACACAGGAAAAATTTTATCTAGACTCTTATCTCTCACCATCATCTACTATAAATACTAGACATATTAAAAACTCAAAAAGGAGAAATAAAATGTAAGTTTATTAAAAGCAATACACATGAATATTGTTGTGACATCAAGATCTCTACAATTCAACAAAAACACAAATAGGGAAAGATTGACAAGACAAATCAAAAATTAAAACATCTCTATAATAATGGACAACAAAAACAAAATAAAAAGTCAAACAAGAGGAAAGCTTTTTTGAAATGCATGTAATAAATAATTAGAATCCATGATATGTGAAGAAATTCTGATCGACAAGAAAAATACAAGTGTTTAAATAGAAAAAAAAATTGACAAAGATTATAAATAGGAAATTCTCGAGAAAAATATGATTGGCAAAAAAAGGAGGAGGAGAAGGAATATTTAAATTTGTCTGTGACCAGGCAATTTAAAAAAATCCGATATCATTTGCCCAACTCATGTGTATCTGTGATAATACAGATACCTTGAAGAAAAATTTGGGGGTTCAAATTGTATTTTATAAAGTTTATTTGTGAGTGCTGGCCAGTCCATTAGCCCATGCTCCTAGTGGTGCTTTCCTCTTCTTTTTTACTAACTTAGTTTTTAATTGACCAATAATAATTGTATATATTTATGGGATGCAATATGACATGTTGACATATATATATGTATATATATATAGGAACAATTATATCAAGCTAACATCCATTAACTCAAATACTCATAATATTTTTGTGGTGAGAACATTTAAGATCTATTCTTTTAGCAATTCGGAAATATGCAATTAATTATTAACTCTGGTCACTACGTTGTGCAATACGTCTCAAAAACTTACCCTTTCTATCTAACCATAATTTGGGGCCCTTCGACAAACATGTCCCTATTCCCCACTCCCTCCGTGTTCTGGCCACTGCCATTCTACTCTCCTTCTATAAGTTCGACTTTTTAAGATTCCACTTATAAGTAAGATAATATACAGCTTTTGTCTTTCTGTGCCTGGGTGTTTGAACTTAGTGTAACATCCTCCAGGTTCATCCATGTTATCACAAATGACAGAATTTCTTTCTTTTCTAAGAGTGTATAAAGTATATACATTCATCTGTTGATGAACACTTAGGTTGATCTAACATCTTAGCAATTGCAAATAATGCTGCAGTGAATGTGGGAGTTCAGATATTTCTTCAACGTAGTGATTTCAATTCCTTTTGGATATATAACCAGAAGTGAGGTTTCTGGGTCCTTGGGTAGTTCTAATTTCACTTTTTTGAAGAACCTCATTCTCCATAATGGCTATACTATATTGCACTCCTACCAGCCGAGTACAAACATTCCTTTTTCTCTACATTCTCTTCAACGCTTGTTATCTTTTGTCTTTTTATTAATAGCTTTTCTAACTTGACTGATATGATAGCTCATTGCAATTTTAATTCGCCTTTCCCTAATGATTAGTGATCTTGCATTGGCCATTTGTACATCTTCTTTTAAGAAATATCTGTGTATATATTTTCTCCCAGTCTGTGGGTTGTCTGTTCATTTTGCTCTTTCCCTTGCAGTGGTACTTTTTAGTTTAGAGACATACAAGTGAAAGAGATTAGTCGTTACTTCAAGAAATATATTAAGCTATCTCTAAGCCCTCGCCACTCAAGCCTCATTAGTCTCTAACTCCTTTATAGTCACTGATTTCACAAACCTATGTTGAGGGTCAACTTTGGGTTAAGCACGCTATTAGGTACTGGAGGAGCAAAGTTTAATAGGTCCCTGCCACAAAGAAATTTAAACTTTAATGGACAAACATGAAAAATCAGTTCGTTATAATGGGAATATAGATGAATAGGGGATTTATTATAGCAGATGCCATGGAGGGCTTCATAGAGAAGTTGGAATCAGTTCTGGGCTCTCAGGGGTGAACAGTAAGTTTTCAGATAGAAAAGATAACATTTTATCCTGAAGGGATGGCATAAGTCAATTCACTGAGGAAATAAAGCTCAGGGCATACGTGGTGAGGATGATATCCAGGCATTGTGGGAACTGAAACAAATGAAGTAGACTAGGAAAATGGGGATAGTAAATTATATTTGGAAAATATTAACTTTGACGTAACAATAGAATATCTCTTTGTGTTTTATAAACCCATGGGAAGATAGATATGGAGAAATTTGGAAGTTACTACAGTAATGGCAAACCTTTTACAGCTTTCAAGTATAACAAACTGGCACAAGTGCCGTAGGTTCACCACAACTAGTATGTGAGTATTAACTAGCTATGATAAGGGAGAAATAATGATCTTGAATAATATCTGTGTGTCCTATTAGGGCAACTGGGTAAATGATGGTGCTCGCATTGGGGTAAAGAACATATAAGAGGAGGTGCTGAAGAGTAGGAGATGATGTAGTCCCTTGAACATATTGCTTTTCAGATATCCACAAGACACCCAAATGAAGACATATACAGATACAAGATTCTAGAATGCAATTTGGTTGGAGAGACGTAGAAATTTTTGCCAAGTAATGAAAGTGATTGAAATTACCAGAGGACAGTATGAGAACAAGATTAGGTGCTAGGACAGCGGTATGGTGAACACCTGTAACAATTAGGCAGATGATCCACCAAAAGAGATTAAGTAGAAATTACAGTGACATGATGAAAACCAGGGGAGAAGACTGTCACAAATGCCAAGGGATGGGGCTATTTCAAAAAGGGAGTAGTCAACTATGTGAAATGTCAAGGACTGACATGTGTCCATTGAATATTGGATAGTTAGTTTTCACTTGCAATTTTTGGGTACAAAGGACTCTGAAACTATCAAACTTGAAAGCTAGGAAAAGCACTGGCAGTTAGCCCCTTGTTTTCCACCCATCTATTGTGGTCCTTCCCACACAGGACTTTCCAAGTTCACCAATTACTGTGTGCTCCAAGAACTAGGTTTCCTCCTTGCCCCTGACATGCCCAGACAAGGAAATCATCTGGATACTTGTTGAAACACTTATAATCAATTTCAACAAAGTTGAAAATAATCAAAAGCTTAGCCTCTAATGAAACTTAGCATACTGGCCTCCCCAGGTGCAGAGGTTTATGTGCTGTGCCTGGACTATGTTAAGAAAATTAAAACTAGATTTGTAACAAAAGAGCCAAAGTGTCAAATCACTAAAAGCAGAAAATTCCACTTGTAACACAGATGCCAAATCTCACACTGGTTTATGATGAGAGAAAGTGAAGATTTATAATATGCTTTCCATAAAGTCTGGACAGCCACCGAACTAGGACCTCAGGGAGCCAGGTCAGAGGTCCGACCTCATTAACCAGGGAGCAGTGGCAAAGGGAGAGTGTGTTTAGTCACAGAACAGGCTTTGTCTTTAAGTGGAAGGACCACCTCTCACACCTGGACTTCTTGAGCTCTGTCGCTTGGGCTTTTTCAATATTTATAACAGAATCAAAGCAGGAAATAAAGTGGACCCCTCAGCCCAAGCTCAAGGAAGAGTTATGTATCAATGGCAAATGAATTGCTTATAGCCCCTCTTCTGGCACCTTTGGAAGCCATCCAAGCCAGGACAAGTGAGATCGTACAGCAGTAAGAAGTGATCTCAAAATTACAGCAACATAATAAATGTCTATTTCTTGTTCATATCACTTACCCAACATAGTTTTGGTGGAACAGCAGTGGAGAGGGTTCTACTCATTAGTGGATCTTAATTACGCTCCTTCTGGGATTCCAGCTGATAGAAAAACAGCCATGTGAGATGTTGCCAGTCAACACAGCACATGTGAAAGGATAGTGGCAAAGCACGCACTGGTTCTTCAAGCTTCTACCTACTGTATATGTGACTGTATTAGTCAGTATTCTCTAGAGAAACAGATACAGTGGTAGATATATGAATATTTGAGAGCTTACAAATTGGCTTCCTTGGGCTTCTTACAAGTCAGGCGTGGAAGCGTGCAGAGGGTCCATCCAAGTACTAGAGATCCGGAGGGCCCAGCCGAAGGTCTGGAGGTCTGAAGGGTCCAGGTGAAGGTCTGGAGGTCCAAAGGATCCAGGCGAAGGTCTGGAGCTCCTCCAAAGGAACTGAAGCTGATCCAAAGAAACTGCGCGGGATATATCCTTCTTCATTTCCCCTTTACACCATCTAGAGAATGGGCTGCCCCAGGGTGGATCTTCCACACCCGGGTGTAGAATTGCTAAACCAATTTAGTTAAGCTTCTCTTACAAGTTGACACAATCAATCAACCATCACAGTGACATATGATTCTTCTGCTCATACTTCACCGACCCAAGCAATTCTTAAGTCTGAGCATGATTTTAAAGAAGGACAGACAACTGATCTGTCAGTAGGGACATCAACTATGAGAAGCCACAATAAGCAGGTATTAAACCCCAACTAGGTTACTTAATGGACACGCTCTATAGATGAATGTCTAGGTAGCTGTCACATCAATATCCACTGCTCACTAGCTAGCTTCTAGACCTCAGAATCCTTTTGCACCTCAGAATCTACCATTCAAAATTCTTTCTGTGAGATTTAAAGCATTGCACAACCAGAAGACATTGGCTATGAAAAGATAAATGCTGGATATGTGATGGTAGATTAAGCATATGAAATTAATATAATGTTCCAATTATTCTACAGTGGGCTGTTATCATTGGAAGCAAGGAGTATAGTCCTAGGACATTTTTTTAATACCTACTATATGCCAGGCATTATATGAACTCTTTCACATGTTATATCTTACTTTCTCCTCTTATCAATTCCAACATGAAATTAATGCAAAAAGTCGTAAGTTGACCGAAATCCTGAGATTTAAGTCTGCGGCTGGCCCTGTGTCCCAGTCCCAGACAGGTATTTACCAGGCGATTCTGAGCGTCGGTGACTTTCTTTGCCTGTGACAGGATGCTCCCCTTCCACAGCTGCTGGAAGACTGACTTACTACCATTTCTTCTCCTGGTTGTGGCAGTAAGAGAATTCTTGCAGACAGAATAAAACCCCTGCAACCTAGTAGGAAAAAAGAGTAAAGAGTAAGCTAAGAAATAATGTTACCGGGGCTGGGGATTTAGCTCAGTGATTAGAGTGCTTGCCTTGTAAGCACAGGGGCCTGAGTTCGATCCCCAGCACCACAAAAAAAAAAAAAAAAAAGAAATAATGTTACCTGAAATAAGTCAGACACAGAAGGTTAAGTATCACGTGATTTCTCTTATATAAGAAACCCAAACTATAAATAAATTAAAGATCAAATTGAAGGAAAGATGTTAGGAAATAGGAAAGAATACTTTTTAGAGTTGGGAAGGGGACTAGCCAAAGGGGGAGTATGCAGTGTCAGAAATGATCACAATACAATGTATATAAATATGCACCAATTCCTCAAAACAAATGTAATGATTGTGTGTCACAAACATACACCAATAAAAAATAAATGTTTAAAAAAGAGTCAGCTGGCTCTATTGAAGATGCTGAAACTCTTTAACCAAAGCTTTGAGAGCACTGTGAGCCAGGGCCCAGGAACAACGGACTACCTGTTTAGGAGGTGCCAGAAAACTGGTAACCACGCCCTTGGGGCAGGCCTCGGGCCTATCACCAAAAATAATGGGAAGGAGACAGTGATAAGGAGACTTAATCAGCCTCACATATTTAATAGCAGTGCTTGCAGAATGCTGATCTGTATGGCAAGGAGCAGCATCATGAGGTAATGATTTCAAGTAATGATGATTTTCTCCTATTGACTCACTAGAGGACAATTTTAACCTTTTCTCAAGCGTGAGGTAAAGTCCCAGACTGTTTCTCTGTCTAGCGCATGGATAGCAGCCTAGCCTATTCCCCAGAGATTGCCTGCCCCACTGGGGGTTCTTCCTCATCACATTTCTATCATTGGTTGTTGTCTGTGTCATGGAGGTGGAGTGCTATCCCAGCAACTGATGATGGGAACCAAGAAAATGAAGCAGTTTCACCAGTTACCCTGCTGGCAGGATCTTGGCCACCAAGTGGCAGGTGGTTTTGACTTTCTGTGTCATATAAAATGCCCAATGTACCTGCTGTATGTTATAGTAAGCTGAAGGAGGATTCAGAAGATAGGGAGGATCACTCATCGCCACTGTGATTGTACTTTAAATATCTAGCCTCTTAGTCCCCCAAATCGGAGCATACTCAGCCAGATGTCTCAAGCAGTCTCTGCACTAGCCTCTCATCTGGTTCTTAATACTGCTTTTGCTTGCCAATTTGCTTTCGATATGCATCTTCCTCTTACTACTACAAGTGCCTTCCATTCATTTCCTATTTTCTGTTCTTCCTCCAGAAAGGTAGTTATAGTACAGAGATGATGCAGTAGGGTTTGTGAAAACAGACGCTCTTGTACTATCTCTTGGTATCAGGAGGTACATGTAAGATAGTTTCGGTGGGCAAAAGGGTACAGAAAGCTCCTTAACCCTTTCTTTTTAATTACATTTTCATAAATTTTTGGAACACTGGATTTCTTCTTTTTTGAATTTTTGATTGACACATAATAATTGAGCATATCTATGGGGTAGTTCCATGTATTTATTACATAATGACCAAGTTGGGGTATTTAGAATAACCATCACCTTAAACTTTTATCATTTCTTTATGCTAAGTACATTTAAGGTCCTGTCCTCTAGCTATGTTGAAATACACATATATACATTCATTATTTGTAACTATATTCATTCTCCTGTGCAATATAACACCAGAACATTCCCCTCCTACCTACTTGTAGCATTGTACTTGTTGACCAACCTTTCTCCTTCCTTCCTTATTCTTCCCAGACTCTGGCAACCACTAACACTACTCTGACTTCCCGAGGCCACATAGCTATTCCAAGAAGTCATAATGAATGCAGAGGAAGGCACAGCCCTTAGGCTATGACCTAAAGATTTCAATTGAGCAAGACAGTAGCAGGACAGCAGGGGCTTGGGGTGAGGGAGCAGTATGCATCCCAGAGAAACCTGCCCAAGGAAGAAATCCCAGAAAATTTGCTAGCACCTGGGGCTGTAGGGAAAGGTGAGCTCAGTGGAGAAGGAACATCTTAAAACATCCTCTTTTTACTCTCAACCTGTTGACTTTCTTTCTTACATCTTTATTGGACTGAAGGAATTATAACTAAGCATTTCGGCTCTATTTCAGATCTCATGAGGGATGAAAAAGAAGCAGAGACTAGTAAGCAATGCTCTTAAAATGCTTCATTCTCTGTCAACTGTGTGCATTATTTTACTGTAATTTAGATGTTCCACCCAAGGATAACTGAGAGTTGATAGTACTTGAAATGCATCCATCTGTCCAAAAATGTGGTACAGGGCACCTTGCAGCTCTGTAAGTTTCGGCCACACAGCCTCTAAATGCATAGGGAGAATGCATTCTGTTCGCCCCCCTCGGGTCTCCTAAGGTCACCAAGCTTATGTCAGGCCTGAAGACACTCAGCCATTCACTCCCACGGTCAGAATCTTGGCACAAAGAGGCCCGTGCAAATGCTTATCTGTAGTTCTTTTTATTCCCCTTCCCTTCCCAACCCACCTCCTTCCCTCCAACTCTAGATCCCCTTTCCCCATTACATTATTATTATTTGTGACATAGTCACATATTTAGTTTGTTCATATTTGTGACATACAGTGATTGCATTCAATGTATTTGGTACATGTACTTGACACATTTTAAATCTTTTTATGTCCCCTTCTTCTCCCCCCACTCCCCTCACCTTCAGTCTCTTGGACCTCTCCCCATTTGCAAAAGATCTATACAGATTTATTGAGCACCTACTACATACTACCAAGCTATATGCTTGTGGTTCTCAATAATGGGCAGTATATAGCATGAAGAACAACTAAAAATGTATATGGGGCTTTTTGTTAATTGTTATAATGAAGGAATATATTGATGAAGGCATTCAGTGGGTGGAAAGCAAGAATGCTAAAGATACTGTAATGCACGAGATAATCCTACACAACATAGGAGAGCCCTGCATAAAATGCCAATAGGGCTCCCAGGTTCGCCCACAGAAACAAATTCAGTGTGAGCAGGACATACCCTATCCCTGTTCTCAAGAGCTAATGGGTGCTAGAGAGTAGCCAATGCCTCTTTGTTTACACCTGCCTCTTTATTCTTTCCTTGCGAAGGAAGAACAATAACTTCCACTTTGAAAATGAGGAGAAAGGTAGATTGGCCAGCTAATAAGAGGCAGAGCTAGGATCCAGTCATATATATATATATATATATATATTTTTAATTTTGTATTTTATTAGTACATGTTTGCAGTACATGAAGTATACATTCCTCTTGGGGAGTAGGTCTTAGTTACTTTCTCATCGATGGGACACAATACCCAACACCCACAGTTAAAGGAGGAAAGGTTTATTTTGGCTCACAGTTTGTAGAGGTCTCAGTCCATACTCAGCGGGCTCCATGGCAGGGGCAGCATGGCAGAAAGGCCTGACAGAGGAGAAACAGTTCACAGCAGAAAGCAGAGAGCTGACCATTAAAGGAGGAAGGAGAGATATAATATATATAATACACCCTCTGGGCCATGCCCCCCTTGACTCGCCTCTTCACGTTAGGTTTCACCTCCCAACATCACATCCAAATAGAAACCCATCACCAGACCAATTCAGTATCACACGCCCAAGATCCAGTCATGTCCACAAAGCCAAACTGTGAGTGCATGAGGCTTGGGGCGGGGCGGGGGGGGGAGCGCCTAGACACAGTAATACCTTGGTTCACAAAAGCTTCTTTTCGCAAACAATTCAGTTCATGAACAGAAGCATTTGCAAAATTTTGCTTCTATTCATGAACTCCTCATCAGGTGACATTGAACCTTATGGGGAAATTTGATTTGGTTTGTGACCAATTCGGTTTGTGACCAGAAAAGTGGAATGAATTAAATGTGTGAACCGAAGTACCACTGTATAAGCCATAACAAGGTACATGCATATAACGCATTTCCTTTTTTAATCCCCTTTCATTTCCCACCCACCTCCTTCCCTCCCTCTCTAAATTCCCTTTCCCCATTTTCATTCTTCTTCTTATTATTCTTAGCTCATGTTTATGACATATAATGTTTACATTCGTTGTGGGTATTTGGTATCTGTACATGATGTATCTTAAAACTTCTTACTTCCCCTTCCCCTCCCCCTCTCCCTTGGTCTCCCAGAACCCTTCCCATTTGCAACAGATCTATCCCCTTGTTTCATTCTAGCCAGCCTTTATTTTTCTCTGTTTATACTTTGTCTTATTCAAATGAGAGATATCAAATGGTATTTAAACTTGCAAGTCTAATTTATTTCACTTAACATCGTATTTTCCAGGTGAGTGCATTTTCCTATAAATGTTTTAAATCCATTCTTTATCCATTCATTGAGCGATGGACACTAAGGGTTTTTTCCATTTCTTAGTTATTGTGAATAGTGCCACAATAAACATGGAACTGTAGATGTCTCTTTAACATACTGATTTTATTTCTTTGGAGTATGTACCCAATAGTTGGATTGCTGGATCATATGGCAGTTACCTTTCTGAGGAACCTCCATACTATTTTCTGTAATGGGTGATATATCAGTGGACTTTTGTTTGCATTTTCCTAATGATTAATGCTGTTGAGCATTGTACCTGTTGGCCATTTGTATGTATTCCTTTGTGGAATATTTATTTAGATTTATTGCATTTTTAAATCAAGTTATTTGTGTTTTTGTTTCTTTGTTTGCTATTGAGTTCTAAGAGTTCCTTACATATTCTGAATATCAACTTCTTGATATGCAGTTGGTGTATAATCTCTTCCATTCTGTAGGTTGTCTCTGCCCTCTGTTGATTATTTCCCTTGCTGTGCACAAGACTTTTAGTTTGATGTAATCCCATGTGTCTATATTAACTTTTGTTTCCTGTGATTAGGGAGTCCTTTCCAAAAAATCCCCTTGCATATTCCTATGTCCTGAAGTCTTTCCCTGTGTTTTCTTCTAGGAGTTTCATATCTTTAAGTCTTTATTTTATTTTGAGTTCATTTTCGTAGCTGGTTAGAGACAGGATCTATCTTCGTTCTTCTGCATGTAAGTATCCAATTTTACCAGCACAATTTATTGGCTGGAGTTAGGGGTGTAGCTCAGTAGAAAGAAAGGGAGGAAGGGAAAAAGGAAGGAAGGAAGGAAGGAAGGAGAAGGAAGGAAGGAAAGAAAGAAGGAAAGAAAGGAGGGAGGGAAGGAAAATCATTGGCTGTAGATGTGTGAGATCTTTTCCAGGCTTTCTATTGTGTTCCATTTGTCTATATGTCTGTTTTCAGGCCAATGCCATGCTGTGTTGTTTGCTACAGCTTTGTTGTGTATTTTGAGAGCAGATAGTGCAATGCCTCCTTCTTTGTTCAAAATGCTTTTTGATTTTGGGAGATGGGGGTGCTGGGGATGGAACTCGGGGCCTTGCACTTGCTAGGCACGCATTCTACCACTGAGCTCAATCCTCGACCCCAAAAAGGCTTTTGATTATTCAAATTGTTTGCAGTTGTGTGAACAATATCATTGCTATTTGGCTAGGGATTGAATTGAACATATAGATTACTTTGGTAGTACAGATATTTTGGCAATGTTGACTCTTCCAATTCATGAGCACAGGATGTATTTCCATTTTTTTGTTTGTTTGTTTGTGTCCACTTCCATTTCTTTTATCAATATTTTAAAGGACCCAATTCTTAGCAACATAAATTCTTTGAAGAATTCATAGAATCTCCTAATAGAAACTATGTAACAGAGTCTTTGATATTTAAATTCCAAGGTAAATCAGCTTTTAAGAGTGGAGCAGATCAGCAAAATGATTTGGGGTGACAGCATTCACTCAAAATAAAATATTAATGTCAAGATTAATAAATGTTAGCTTTTTAATTGAAAAGATTAGTAAGGTAATTATAGGTTTACATGCATACACAATGATCCTATGTACCCTTTACTCAATTTTTTCCAAAAGTAACATCTTATAAAACTATAACATTGTATCATAACCAGGGTACTGATAATTGATACAGTCTGCCAATTTATTTCTATTTCCCTTTATTGATGTGTGTGTTTATATGTGTGTATATTAATTGCTATGCAACTTAAATACATATATGGGTGTTTGTATATACATCACTATAGCCAAGATACTGAACAGTTTTAATATCACAAGGACTTCTCATGTTAGCCATTTACAATCATGGTGACTACCATCCTCCTCCACCACCCACTTTGACTTAACCCACAAAAAGGCCTGATTTGTTCTCCTGTTCTAAAATTCATCATTTTGAAAATTATGTGACTGGAATCATATAATATATACCCTTTTAAGATTGGCTTTTTTCATTCAGCATATATCATAGTTTGTTTCTTTATGTTACTGAGTAATATTCCATGTTATGACTGTATCACAATTTGCTTAATCATCTACCCATTTAAAGGAGCTGAGGAAGATTCCAATTTTTGGCTGTTAAAAGCAAAAACTGCTATAAACATTTACACACAGATTTTGTGTCAATACAAGTTTTCATTTCTCTGGCATAAATGTCCACAGTACAAGTGCTGTTATATGGTAATTGCATGTTTTGTTTTGCAAGAAACTGCCTAACTTTTTTTTTTAACTTTTTTTTATTATTTTTACCAAGAACATGTATTGCTACATTGTATACATAATGATCATAATCAACATGGTTATTTTGTACCTGTACATGATACATCTTGGTTTTCCCCCCTCTTCCCCCCTTCCCCTCCCCTTCCTTCCATTCACCCACCCCTCCCTATTTGCAACAAGTGTAGCTACACTTTACCATTTTTTCCCCTTTCATCTTACTTTTCTTTTAACCTTCTTCTTTATCCCCCTTTTCCCTATCTAGTTCTCTCTTTTGAATACTATCTCTCTTTTTTTTTTAAACAAAATATCTACTCTACCTCTTTGTCCTTATTTACACTTATGGTTTCTCATATCAGAGAAACAATTCGATGTGTACTAATAAGTGTCTGATTTATTTCACTTAATAGTATGTTCTCCAGGAACAT